>BPLS01008114.1:0-12219 GCA_019656275.1 Rhododendron kiyosumense | reverse complement strand
GCAATGTAAATAAGATTTCTTTTGAATTCAAGTAGAATTTTTTTTTTGTGCCTTCTAAGTTGGGAATAAAAATTTTGAGTTGTTTTTTCCGTAGATGAATGGTAACCATAACTGGAAAAAAAAAATTCAATTGTATCGAGAAACTATAATTTCTTCATAGAAGATGGGGATACTGCTCCATAGCAAACAAAAAAAGATACTAATACGAACAGGGCAGCCTATTTTAACAACTGATGTGTATTCTCATGACAATTTATTCTTAACAATAAAACACAAAAGCATAATCATAATTAAGCTCAAAACCAATGTCACAATCTATTTGGGTATGTCAACATGGGAGACTTCCCGTTGATCACGTTAAACACGCAGAAGTCCGTCGACGAGCTCCACGATTCATCCTTGACTGTCTAAGACTAATATGGCTAAGCATATCTTCCTACCCACCTCGGGTTCTCTCCGCTCGGTTCCACAATCAATCCTAGATTCATCCATTTGCGGGAGGTCAAATTCCGCGAGTTCCTTAAGCCAGGACAATATCCTGGTCTTGCTTCTCGCTTGGACTATAGATGTGTAGCTCAAACGAATAGATGTAGCTTGCTAAACGGCTTGCTTGTTTCAGTTCCTGTGACTTCTGTTGTACCGGTTCCGATTGTCGTATAAGATGAACGATTGAGATTACTATAATAAACGCACAATGGGGCTCACAATGTGTGGTGGGAACATGGGATTTTCACCTCATCCGGAGAGAATTTGAACTCTTTCATGTATTGTTCCATTTTTGAAAGAATAGTGTTCTACGAATATAAATTCTCTTTTTTTTTTTCGTTTTTTCTTAATTATTTTCTCTTCCCCATCCTTTGCTTCCCTCATTTTTCACGAGTTTCAAACTAAACCAACTGAGTGGCGTGATCCCAAGCCTTCTTCAAGTGGAGGCGGGAGTTTGAGCCCCGCGAGGGGCATGGGAGAGGTTCATGGCTATGCACAGCCTCTAAACCTCCAGTGAACTACTCCCTCCATCTCATAATATTTGTCCAGTTTGCAAAATGAGAATGTAAAAATAATACAATTTTTACAAGAAAAATTCAAAATTTTTTTAGCAATTCATTAGATATCAATAAGTTCTTGTAATTTATGAAAAAAGTTAGAATTTTTTATCAAAAGAAATACATTATTTTTTAGTGATCGTTTTGCAGATCGGACAAACAATTTGGGACAGAGGGAGTAACTTACTAACCTCTAACCCCTCCACCCACTGATATACTACTCCATCCCAAATTGAGAGTCCCTTTTGGGGATTCTAACTATTTAAGGGGACATGTAATGATTATATCTACAATGCCTGTCATTTCAACCATTACCCCTATACTCTACCTATTTTATATGAGTAACAAAAGTGGGTTTCAGAACTCAAAAAACCCCTTATTTTTTTAAGAAGGCAATTTTAAATTCAAAAATTATGGGCTTATTGAATCTAAAAATATGCAATATGAATCTTGTTTGAATGATCTCGATGATATCTTTTATACGATGCAAAAAAATTGAATTTTTTTTATTTATATTATTTTTGAGTTTGAAAATGTAAAATAAACTGCTTATTTTTTAAGAAGGTTTCTGGAACGAACTCTAATATATTCACCATTTATAAAAAAATAAAAAATTCACTTATGGCTATGAGAGACACTTTTGAAAAATCGGAAAATTGGTCTAAGATCCAAAAAAAAAGGCCAAAAGCACATTTAGTCCAGCCTAAAATTTTGTAATATTTAGAGTCCATTAATGAAAATATTTTAAAGTTTAGGATCCACGAAAAGGCGAAAATGCCCTTAATGAAACTCAAAACGCGCATGTACTGTGAAACTCAAAACTCTCTCACTAGTGAACTTCACCACCTCTGTCGACTTCACCGGCAACTTTATATCCACCGTCGGCCGGCCGATCTACTGTTTTTAACCCTTAACTATTGGTTTCAAGGACGGACGCTCACCGACTCTCAAAAGCAAGACTATGACGACGAGATTGTGTCGGACTGAAGTCTGAAAGCCATAGCATAGATCATTGATTCTCAGACCACCTGATCGATCGATCGTCTTCCAAATCGCACAACGTGACGTCGGAGTTCCTGTGGAGTTGCCGCACGCTCTCTGCTCATCTTCCAAATTATTGCTGCTCTTCACCGATTGTTGTGTTTGGTTCGATTTTGTTGCTGAGTTTAGGCGATATCGATTGAGTTTTGGGTATGGATTTAGTTTTGATGTTGTTTGCCAAGTTGACCGGGGGGTGTTGTTTTTTTGACAAGTGGGTTTGTTTGTGGACCGTTATTCCACTTATTGTAGAGGTGTTTACAGAATTGGCTGTGTTTGGAGTAACTGATTCCACTGAGTTGTGTGCTGGTTTCATTTCTATTGGATTTTTGTTGCTAAGAAAACTGTGAATTTGTTTTGCATTCCAATAATCTTATGTCTTCAAGGGAGTATTATTAATTTAGTGAAATGGAGTATAATGGAAATTAATATTGGCACCCTAAACTGGTAATCACACCCCAAAAATGATAGTCACATAACAACCTAAACACAACAACTTACACAATCTCTCACATACATGTGGGCTCCACACACACTACTATGTGTAGGCCCCATATGTATGTGAGAGATTGTGCAAGTTGTTGTGTTTGGATCGTTGTGTGAGTAGCATTATCCAATCACACCCTCAAAGGAGTGTCAAAATTCATTTCATGTAGGGATTGATTTTGGCACTTCACTTTGGGAGTACGGTTATCAATTTGGGGGAGTGCCAAAATCACTTTCCAATATAACTTATGAGACTATATAAGGTTTCACTATGAGTAACTGTGAAATTCTAGATTGTGTGGTATGCCAACATCATCAATAGATAACCACAACTGTCAAAATATGTTATCTAAATCTTAATAAGAACACAGACAGCTGTGGTTAACTGTGAAATTATGCATTGTGTTATGCCATCAACATCAATAGATAACCATAATTGTCAAAATATGTTTTCTAAATCTTGATAAGAACACAGACAGATGTGATTAATTGTGAAATTCTGGACTATGTGGTATGCCAGCAATATCAATAGATAACCAAAATTGCCAAATATGCTCTTTGAATCTTAATAAGAACACAAACAGATGTGATTATATCAATAGATACGTTATTTGAATTTTTTTCAAAAGATATAGAGATTATATTAACGTAGATAACGATATTTGTTTCTTTATTTTGGTAAGGGGAAAAAAATTGGCACATATAACGTTATCTGGGATAATAAATAGTATAGATTTGGATAGATAATCCTATTTTGGATGATAAAGAGTATTGGTATGGAGAGATGACCATATTTGTTGATTTTATTTTGATTATAAAAAGTACAAATTTGGACAGATAACTCTATTTGGGATAATAAAGAGTATTAATTTGGGCAGGCAAATAATCACATCAGCTGGTTTCATTGCGATAATACAGAGTTGCCGATATAAGCTTATTTGATTTTTTGGATAACAAATAATATAGATTTGAAAAAATAACCATTATTTGTTAGTATTTTTGGAGTATTTATGAGTATAGATTTGGATAGATAACCACATATGTTGGTTTTATTGCTATTATACAAATTATAGATTTTGCCTAGGTAACCTTATATGTTGGTATTTTTGTGATAATAAAGAGTATAGATTTGGACAACTAACCACATCTGTTTATACAAAGTACAAAAATAGAAGAATTTTGGGGACAAATAAAAGAAGTAAAGATGGAAATGTATTTTAGTTGGGTGCGGGGACATATACGTTGGTTAACTAATCGATGCAAGCACCTTCTCACACATAAACAACATATATAAGGTTATTTGTGTGCTTTGTGTGTCGCACAAATAACATTATATGTGCGTTTATTTTTGTTTATTTTGGTTGTATGTTTATTTTTGTTGGGATTATGCCCGGTAAATCCCACCCGCAACGGAAGCGCAACAAACAAAAACGAAATCACACAGCGAGAGAACACACACAACCAAAATACGTGGTTCCCCAAACTCAGGTATGTCCACAGGAGAAAGAGAAATCTTCCACTATATGAAAAATAGAGATACAATGTGAGATGTAAAACCCTCCCGAGCTCCTAACACACGGCTCTATATAATGTTTTACACTCACTCCCAGAGCTCTATTTTTCCCTCACATATTTTCTCTCTCTCACACACACAAAACCTCAAGATGGGGGAGACTCCCAAAGGGGTTCCCGGACTGACTATCCGCTCTGCTTAGTCTCTCTTTCTTTCTCCCCACTCTCTCGTAACCTACCAAAAACTCACCCTTAATGCTATTATATAGGCTCCAACAGACCAACCCATGCAATCAATACACTTTACATATTCCAAGCATGAAGATATAGAGCCACACAACAAAGCATTGACTTTTCTTTTGTAATCTCTGGCTTCTTCACTCTTTTCAACACACGGCACAAGAAGACCCAAGGCATGACCTCTTCATCTGCCGAGAGGATTTCAGAAATGCTCCTTGGGACTTTCTAAGCACAGTCAGCTTGTCCACTTAATTCTCTTAAACATTTAATTAACTTAGCCAATTCCAAAGAAACCACTATGGCCCTTTTCTTTTTCCAAACAACATTAACACCACATGGGCAAAACCCAACAATTTTAACAAGGAAAATGCTACATACAAAGAAAAAAGACCCTTAAAATACCCTTAAAAGATGATGTCATTGTATGGACCCACCTTTCCAACCAAACTCATTAAAATCTTTTTTTCTTTTATTCTCTCGGGCCAGGCCCTCAGGCCTCATGCTCTCTCTCTCTCCTCTTCGTGTAAAGTGTAAACCCTCCAAAAGGGGAGGGGGACCATTTGACTTTTTCCTTTTCATTTTGGCGCTACAGGGGTTCCAAAATACTTCCATTTTGGCGCTAAACAGGGCTCCAAAACAGCCCTTATTCTACTCTAAATTACCTCTTGCACTCACATGACTTGATAAAAAATCTCTTGATCCACAACGGCAAACTTTGGTATGTATCAATACATTTATGCTGTGTTTGGTTTGATTTTTGAAAAAAATTTGAAAAATTGTAGGGATAATAAGTAGAGAGAAATGTTGTAAGTAGGAGGAATCTATGGGGTATTTTTTGAAAAATTCTTTTTGTAAAGTGAAGAGAACAAGGCATTATCCCTAACTTATTTTTTTGTAATTTTCAATTTGTGTGTTTTGTTAATCTCTCTTGAATTATTGTTAGATATGCATCATATTCTTTGAATTAATCATTCGTGTCGACGAAAGTCACAAAATTAAAAAAACAACAATGATCAATCCTAAATAAAATGTTTCGAAAGGTATAAAAAAAAAATGGATACCAAAAAAATAGTTACTTTGCCTTGTTCTAGTTCATTCGGTGAAGATTGATTATAATTTTCCCCTCCTGTACAGCTAGATACCACACTAAGTTTCATATTTTCCCTCCTCAACATATGAAATAAAATATTTCCTTTCATTTTGGTCAAATAGGACCCACACTACACAAGGTCTCATATTTTTTTAATATGTAGTTTGAGAATCAAGTTTATTAATCTTTCGGATTTAAAAAATGGGTGATTATGAGACTGAATCATTGTTTATGCTGCAATGTAGAGACAGAGAAATGTCCAGCGATTCAGATAGAGATTGGAAAGAAGATGAAGTTGAAGTTGATTTAGAGAAAACGTGCAATGAAGAAGATTCAGATAGAGATTGGAAAGAAGATGAAGTTGAAGTTGAAGTTGATTTAGAGAAAACGTGCAATGAAGAAGAGAAAGTTGAGGACCCTAATGAAGAAGATAAAGATAAAGTTGAGGATCCTAAAGTGGGTATGGAATTTAATTCAGTTGATGAGATGTATGGATATTACTCGAAATATGCCAGACAAAGTGGTTTTGCAGTGTTCAAAAGGAACTTCAAAAGAGGGGCTAATGGGGAGTTTAAGTACGTTACACTTGCGTGTACCCGTTCTGGAAAGCCAAGGATAAGGACTAGCAATCCTGTGAAGCTCCGACCGCAAACAAAAATGGAATGCAAAGCTGCAGTTAATGCAGTCCTTTGCTCCAATGGAAGTTGGATGTTGAGTTCCTTTGTACTCGACCATAACCATGAGATGAGTCCAAGTAAATCTCATTTTTTCAAATCCAATAAGGTCCTTAACCAATATGTGAAAAGGAGGCTTGAAATAAACGATGCGGCTGGGATAAGAATGAACAAGAATTTTGGTTCTCTTTTGTCTGAGGCAGGAGGGGAACATGAGAAGCTGCCATACTTAGAGAAGGATTGTCGGAATCATGTTGAAAAGATCCGCCGTTTGCGTCTCGGGGAAGGAGATGCAAGTGCAATGTTGAAGTACTTTCAAAAAATGCAAGCTCATAATTCTAACTTCTTTTACTCAATAGACTTGAATGAAGAGGGTCGATTGCGAAATGTATTCTGGGCCGATGCAAGAAGTAGAGCCGCATTCAAGGAGTTTGATGATGTGGTTACTTTTGACACTACCTACTTGGTGAATAGATATGATATGCCTTTTGCTCCTTTCGTCGGGGTAAATCACCGCGGACAATCTACATTGTTAGGTTGTGCACTCATCTCCAAGGAAGACACAAAGACTTTTACATGGCTATTCAACTGTTGGCTTACGTGTATGTCTGAATGCGCTCCTCTTGCAATAATTACAGATCAAGACAAAGCAATGAAGAAGGCCATAGAGATTGTTTTCCCTAATACACGCCATCGGTGGTGTATATGGCATATCTTGAACAAGATTCCAGAAAAATTGAAAGGGTACAATGAATATGAAGACATCTCGATTCATATGCTGGAAGTAGTGTATGATTCGTGGACGAAAGAAGAATTTGAAGAAAATTGGGGACATTTCATTGAGAATTACAAACTCGAAAATAATGAATGGTTACTTGGCTTGTTTGATGAGAGGGAACGATGGGTACCTGCATTCGTAAAAGATATATTTTGGGCAGGAATGTCAAGTACACAACGGAGTGAAGGTATGAATTCATTCTTTGATGGTTATATTAACTCAAAGACTACCTTAAAACAATTTGTGGAGCAATATGAACATGCTTTGGCAAAAAAGGTGGAGAAAGAAAATGAGGCAGATTCTAGTTCATTGAACTCCTACATTCCATGCTTCACTGAATATGAGTTGGAGGAACAATTTCAAAGGGCTTACACTCTTGCCAAATTTAAGGAGGTCCAAAATGAGTTGGTTGGGATAATTTACTGTAACTTGAATTTAAGTAAGGCAGGTGATGGTTTTTCTGAATATGAAGTACGGCAGGATGTGTTGTGTGGAAAAAAGAAAAAGCGGGTAATTTTCAAAGTTTGTTTTAAGGATAATGGTAGTGAAGTTAACTGTAATTGTCGTTTGTTTGAGTCTCGGGGTATACTATGCAAGCATTGTATTATGGTGTTTCTGGAAAAAGGGATTGATTGCTTACCTGAAAAGTATATCTTGAAAAGATGGAGCAAACTTGTAAAAAGATGTCACACTAAAGTTCGAATTAGCTATGACAAATCAGCTACCAAACCTGAAGCACGCCGTTACGACAACATGTGCAATGAGTTCTTCGAGCTTGCGGAGTTAGCTCAAGATTCAGAGGAAAGGTATGAGAAAGTGTTGGAAATTGTACGAAGACTGAAAGGAGAGTTTAAGGAAGTTGAAGTGGTACGTGGAAGCATTGGTTCAATCTCATGTGAAAATGGAGGGCAAGAAATTTTTGAAGAGATCACAAATGTAGTTGATCCCTTGATTGCGCGGAGGAAGGGACGACCACCAACTAAACGGAAGAAATGCATGTTCGAAATTAAACGGAAAAAAGGAGGGGGAGCAAAGAAGAAAATAACAAGTGCTGAGAAAACTTTAGAGGAGGTAACAACTTTTATTTAGTTATTAATGTGATGAATAAAATCTTATGGCATGTGATAACTTTTAGATTAATTCTACAGGAAAATGATGTTGGAAATGAAAATATTGGATATGTGGGGCTTGCGACCCAAGA
The DNA here is from genome assembly GCA_019656275.1 of Rhododendron kiyosumense. Lineage (NCBI taxonomy): Eukaryota > Viridiplantae > Streptophyta > Magnoliopsida > Ericales > Ericaceae > Rhododendron > Rhododendron kiyosumense. The sequence continues at coordinate 4,157 of BPLS01008114.1, read as the reverse complement.
TTATTTGCACCTAAATGTAAGAATCTTTTTTTTTCCCCCATATAATCTTGGATAGGATTTGAACTTTCATAATGTCATTTGTAGGACTATTCTACCCAACAATCTCAACATATCGGTGGGATGAGTCCATTTGAGTCGAATATTTCCCAAAGCTTTCATACGTACCAGTCAAGTTCGCTTGTACAAGGTAATTCTTCATTCCAACCAAATATGCCTGAAGGAGGATTTTTTCCATGGCAGCCCAGTATACATCAAGCCATGCAACCATTTCAAGTATTTCCCTTTTACGTTTTCCTCTATGATATACTTACTCTAACATACTTATGATGGTATTTAATTTGTACTTGTAATTTTGATTAGGGTCAATACCAGTTCTCTCCAACTTGGAAGACAAGCGTTCAGGGATTTACCAATATGCTAAACACCATGCGACCCCCTGAAGTTCAAAGAACTCCAAGATTCTATGATGGTTGAAATTCAAGATGCTAGATACCCCTTTTTTTGGCATGTTTTCTGGTTACCACTCCTAAGATGGAGGAAGTTCAAAATGAGAATGATTTGTCTTTTGTTTTTTAGGACTTTTAGTTTGCTCTGGCATCTAGAAATAGCACTTTTTTGCAAACTTACATGCCTTTTGTTGGCAACATGTGTAGAACAATTTCTATGGGAAGATGAATTGTTGTGCCTTGCCATTCTACTTTGATTATGTTGTGCCGTGTCATTCTCTTTTTTAGATTTTGCGTTGGTGGCGGATAATTTCAGTTCATGTCTCTTTTCTTTTTACAGTAACAAAATGTGGTGGTAATTTTGGCGGGGGCATAAATGAACTTATAACATCAGCGTGCCAAAGCCAACTTACAACTCTTAACCTGGAAAAAAAGAGTATAAGTCATGCCAAAGCCAATTGAGAGCATTACACCCACAAAGCAACAAATGACAGATTCCATTTGGTTCACTACCAATATATCCAAACTGTTATGTTTCCCATTGGTTCACTACTAATATAGTGCAGATTCCATTTGGCGGACCAAGAGCAATAACTTGAAACAAGCACAGGCACTTTGTAAGAAAGAATCTAGAATTCATATTTCATTGAAAGAATGAATCTGGAATTCTTAATACAACATTCCTACTACATAGGCACTTTGTTTTAAAGTGCAACACGTCTCTGTTCAACGCATCATTGTATCCAACATTGCACAGTTCCATTGAATGAGAATCTATCGGCAAGGCGGGGGATTTTGCTTCCCCTGCTGAGTGTTTTAGCATTGCGTGTCACAAAGGAAACTTCTTCTGAGCATAGGGACTGAGGGTGAGATCTATGTCGGCCAACTCAATGCCTTCAGAAGGGATTGCACTGCTGCAATAAAGCACCGCAACATTTCAACCCGAGGTACCCCTTATGTTCCTAAAATGAACATCGCTGATCTTCACAAATGATGCCTGCCGAGATAATTTGATCAATAGCAGAGTTACCAAGATATTCATTTGAAGATTGTTCTTGACGAAATTTTTCATATATAATCGTCAAATATGGAACCAAAAATACATAATTAGGGTTTGAACCAAAAAATCCCCAATTTCCCAAACCTTTTCTTTTTTGGGTTTCAACAAGTTATAGTGAAATTAAGGTAGAATCGACTGAAATTGCAGAGTCATCGACAACCCACAGAGAGAGAGAGTGAGAGAGAAAGGGACCATGGAATTTGGCGTCGCGATTTTCGCGTGCTGTGGTGTCGTGAAGGGTTGGTCGCCGGTGGTGGTGGTGGCTGCCGGTGGCAGTGGTGAGAGTCGCCGGTGGTGGTGGTGAGCGTCGCCGGTGGTGGTGATGAGCGTCGCCGGTGGTGGTGATGTCGCCGGTTTAAAAAGCTGCGAAAATTAAATTGGAAAACAGAAACCCCTTCTCTCTGCAAGTTGTACACGAAGAGGAGAGAGAGAATGAGAGGAGAGAGAGAATGAGGGCTAGAAGAGGAGAGAGAGCATGAGGCTGAGGGCAAAATTAAATTGGAAAACAGAAACCCCTTCTCTCTGCAAGTTGTACACGAAGAGGAGAGAGAGAATAAGAGGAGAGAGAGCATGAGGCCTGAGGGCCTGGCCCGAGAGAATAAAAGAAAGGGAGTCGTTAATGCCACGACAATTTGTTTTAATGCCACGACAAAATCAGTTGAGTTCCAATTTTACCCCGCTCTCTCTCCGCTCTAAAGTCAAAACATATTTCACAACTCTCTCTCTCTCTACCTTTCAAATCCCAACCGTGCCGCTGCTGCCTCCCTTCATCCGTCGACCAAACGTGATGGCCTCTCTCTCTCTCTCTGATCACTTCCTCCTCCTCCGTTATCACTTGCCCTATTACAACTTTTTTGTTTTCCGGCGATGCTGAAGCCGGTTAGCATAGCCAGGCACCGCTGGACTTAAGACGCCGCCCAAGACGAGTCGGCGTCGCCTGTACCCGCCCTATATACAGTGTGTACTCGACCTAAATCCATTTCAAAGCCCTTGATATCTGTTTGGGTTGCGCTAGACCACCTCCACTCGTCGGAATCGTGGCCCCACCGATTCGACGAGGGTAAACGGAGGAGGAGGAAGTGATCAGAGAGATAAAGCCACGACATCTTTTTTTAGTGCCACGGCCGATTTGGTCACAAATGGGTTTTGGGTTTTTCATTTGATTTGATATTATTTGTTTTACTCTCGACCTCTTCCTCTCGGCAATGGAAATAGGTTCGATGAGAAAATACAAACGAAAGTATGTAATCAAAGAAATCAAGAAAAGAAAGGCTAGGAGAAGATAGGAAGGAGATGGAAGTGTGTTTTTGCCCTGTGAAGAGGCCGGTATAGAATCAGGAGATAAAAGGAGCTGAGGAGAGAGAGATAGTGGAGCGGGGTAAAATTGGAACGTCAGCTGATTTTGTCGTGGCATTAAAACAACCTGTCGTGGCATTAACGGCTCCCTAAAAGAAAAAAGATTTTAATGAGTTTGGTTGGGAAGGTGGGTCCATACAATGACATCATCTTTTAAGGGTATTTTAAGGGTCTTTTTTCTTTGTATGTAGCATTTTCCTTTTAACAATCAAATGCTATGCAACTAGCTTGCTCACAGAAAAAAAAAAACAAAAAAAAACAAACTAACTAGCTTGCTCACCGCACCACGTGTTACCAAAGCCCAAATGATACCTATGTCAATTTTCCACTTCATGCGTAATCACCAAACAAGATTTTTTCCCACCGGCAAATCCACGGATTTTTTGAAGAAACCAAAAAACTAATCGGAATGCACATTGACGATTGCAATTCTTGGCCGTCGTGAACCACCGATTTTGGTAGTGTTGAGCTCTATGCCTCCTTTTCCACCATACACACCGGCACGCTATTGACTTTGTCCCCTTTCCACTATCTCCTACCCACCCTTGTTCTCTGTATTATTTCACCAAAGACTTCACAGTCAATAGAGTGGGCTTATTTTGGTTTTGAGCGTGTTTTATGAGTTAAGGATATTTTTGGAACGCGTGTCCATATAAGGACTGAAATCACTATGAAAAGTTTAGGTGGACTACTTGCACGTTAAACCCTGTAGTGTGTCCTTATCAACAAGACTCCTTTAAAAAATACCAAATTTTTTCTTCTATTTTAAAAAGGTCCATCATTTTAGAACAATCCAAAATGGGCTCAATTTGAAACGGGGGAGTAAAGTCATGACCGGAAAAAAAAACCTAAACCGACGGCCTTAATTGAAATATTAATGCAAATATTTTAGGAGGGAAGGTGAGAGGACAGAGGTCATCGGCAAAAGGGAGGGAACTGCGATCGTCCCACTCTGCAAACCCTATTTCTCTCTCTCTCTCTCTCTCTCTCTCTCTCTCTCTCTCTCTCAACCCTACCGCTCTCTCTCCCTCTCTCTCAAACTAGTCTATGGGTCAAAAAAAGATAGCCCGGAAGAAGCGAGCTCCACTGGAAGACTCTCCTTCTGATCCGTCTTCTTCATCATCATCACAAGAAGATGAACAACTCACCGACCAAGAAGAAGAAGAAAACCTCTATCAAGAACCACCCAAAGAAACACCAGAATCTGAATCTTCCACAGACGAAGAAGAACAAGAAGTTCAAGAAGTAGAAGAAAAGGTAGAGAAAACTAAACCCTCTGTTAAAAAACCCATCAC
>BPLS01008113.1:0-12507 GCA_019656275.1 Rhododendron kiyosumense | reverse complement strand
GTAGTCCATTTCCCTCCAATACTAGCCTTTTTGTTTCTTTTCCCATTTTCGAATCCATTGATCGTATCGGTTGCATGCTTTTATTGCTTTATTCGTGGATATTATCTCGTTTCATTGTACACGAGTACCATATTTTAAATGTTTCATGCTATGAACTGAATCTCAAAACATTGATGTTAGAACTCAAGTAAGTGTTTGGATTCCCTTCTACTGTAGATGGTATTCTCGCGTCCTGGCAATGTCTCTGTACTCAGCGATCCATACAACGGTTTACCTTCTGCTTACTGGTCATCTACCACACGAAGATAAAACAATTTCTCTTCAACAATTCGTCTCCTTCTACCTTTTGAAGATGAATCCGACGTATTCAAGCCCTGAAAAGTCGTTTCTTGTTGTTTATGTACCAAATCTTGTTTATTTTGTTTGTTCGTGAGCCAACTGGATTTTACTATAAGCCGCGTTTTAAACACTTAGACGCAGAATATGATCGAATGTGAACATTGACAACATTGATGTAAGATTAAGCATGTGTGTTGAGTTTTGCTTGATTGTTTGGATAAATTTGTTTTCCTTGCAATTTCCCAATGGGAGGGAATTTAAAGCTGATTTTCGTCTAGGATATTATTGTTAATCTGTTTGGATCTGCTTGCTGGTTTTTGAACAACTTAGGCTGTGTTTGAATATTGGATTTATGATGTGAATAGCTAGTAACATGAAAGAAACTATGAGAGAAGCACAACTTCAATTTGTGGAAGATTCAAATCCACAAATTCACAAAAAACAGTTGCGGGATTGGTGACAGTGTAAAATTGAGGTTTAATTGAGGTGCTATCATCTTATTTTGGGAACCAATTCATATAGATTTGTTCGGACTTTATTTGGGGTTTCCTCACCGCAGTACGGTGGAATTGGTCCCTAAGATTAATTGAGATGCGCATATGCTGATCTGGACAATTGACTTATTAGAGAAAAAACATGAAGTAGAGAGGATCGGAGTTATTTTGTTGGTAAGAATTAGGGTAGCTTAATGCAACCCTACACAAATTAGGGCGCTGCTATTCGTAGCCCTTTATTTTGTCTCATACCCCGTTAAAATTTTCCAATTTTCCCCAACAGTTAGTTACCGAAATTGATATACATTTTCAGTATCCAATTACCGAAATATAATATTTTTTTCAACAGCTATTTACCGAAAATGTATGTTCGGCAGTTGTCTACTACCGAAAGATGAACATATTTTCAACATGTAGTTACCGAAATATAATCTTGTTTTCAACAATTATTTACCGAAATGTTATTTATGATTTTCAACCACCACTTACCGAAATATAGTGGGTTATAAAAGAAAATAAAAAGCTGCGAATAGTCGCGCTCACAAATTAAACAGGACCAATACGGGTGAACTTGTGTAATTTGAAGACGCATACAGCCGTTTTCACTGTACTCTTATGCAGTGCTATAAGATTAAAAATGCTCTATGCTTTTTACTCTATGACAAGTGTATTAACGACGAAATCACGCATCGCATGTTTTGTTTTCGAGAATTAGAAGTGGGGCACATATTCCCACCAGCAGCCAAGCTTTTTAAGTCTAGATCCTTTGCATAAAAATAAGGGTAAAAGTTTCATGATTCATGAACAATACTTTCATTTTGTTATCAGATTAAACCTGTTCATGTGCAACATTGTGACGCGTATAATTTTTGCATAGGTTCAAAAAAATAAAAAAAATCTAATTAAACGTGTAACTTTATCAACGTGCACACTAGAGCTGGGTAACGAACACGGAACACGATAACACGATACGAACCGGACACGAAGTTAGCGGTTAGATTTGAACATTTCTGACACGAAACAAGAAAATGACACGACTCGAGAAACACAAATTCTAAATGGGTCAGGTTCGGGTTGAACATGCGAGACACGAAATTGACACGACCAATACGGTTACTAATCTGTGTCACCCATTAACACGAACATATATATATATATATATGGTATATCTATAATTCTATATAGAGTTGGACAATGGACACGATAACACAACACAAATCGGACACGAAGTTAACGGGTTAAGGTTGAGCATTTCAAACACGAAACACGAAAATGACACGACTCAAGAAACACGAATCCTAAATGGTTCGGGTTGGATAGTTTGTGACACAAACCCGACTGACACGACATGAATACGACTTGACACGACTTGTTACCCAGGTCTACTACACACCACACAAATCGAACAAGGTTGGGACGTGTAAGTTAACGTTGATTTGCATACGAACGTAAAATGATATGATCCGAATACGACATTGTGGCCATCTCAACCAAATACCCTAGTAGCCTCTGTTTTTTCATCTTACCCGTTACAAGGGGAATGTAAATATCACTTGCCATAAGGAAGAACCATTAATGCCCAACCTTGACTTGGTAAAACAGGGCAAACCCAGATTTTTGGCACACAAACAAGACCAGCAAAGTGGGGGAAAACACAATACTGTAACTAGAGATGGGAAGCAAGAAGTAGAAGGGAAGAGACTGCAGTTCCCGATCTAAAAAATGTAGAAAAGCATGTTGCATTGCGACAAAAGCTCTAGTTAAGGGCCATTTACAAAGAACGAGACATGTTTCAGGTCTACGTTAACGAACTTAACGGAATTCCAAAAATGTGACCATTAAAGTCTTTAAGCATATTGGAAGCAAAACATCAACAAGGGAGATATTAACATTCTTATCCTGGTATTGATATCCTTTGGCCTTGGAAAAGACACAAAATGTGACAAACAACAAAAGTTTTACTGTACAAACCTAACCATTATCTGGCAAATTCCAATACCAAATGATAATTTCCTAGCACTGTAAGACTCTTAAATCCTCAAATCGAATTAGTATTCTCTAGAATGGAAAGCTAATCATTACGCTAAGATCAAATTATAAACTGAGAAATTTGGCCAACTTCTCACATACCACACGTCGTTCATCTTGAAAAGCACAATTGTTCCATGACACTATGAATCAAGATTGTGAGATTCCATGCTCGAAATGGGATGCTCTCAAAATTGACTAAGCAGGCATGCTAGGTTTTCCGCATGACCGATCTCCGGGCAATGCACTAGATCAACCATCCAATTCCAAGTCCACGAATAACATATTCCCACTATGAAGCTCATCACTTCACTCCACTTCGGAACTCAAGCATCTCTCCTCCTATACAAAACAATGACAAATACAGGGGGAAATTATTATTCCATCTTCAAAGTCTATCTATCACTATGATTATCGCTAACCATTACGAAGTGATCAACTACGATTATCGCTATCCAATTGGGAGTGGTTGACCCAAGAGCCCAACATCATCAGTCCTATCAATAGCTTCACTATATCTTAACCGTCCTACTTGACGTACCAAAGGGAAAGAAACCCGATACTACACTATCATCAGCATATCTATGAATCTGCCTATACAAACCAATCCTATAAATGGCCAGAGATCAAATGCTAATTCCATGAAATTAAGAAAGTACTCAAACTGATCAAACCATATTAATAAAGTTCAATACAAATAAGGCCAATTTTATTGGAGAGCATGCCTTGGGGTTTTGAGACCCCAAAACAAATAAGGCCGATTTTATGTGGTTACCGACATCCACGGAGAAGAGATTGCCCGGCTTTCATTCACCGAAGTGTACAAAAAGCCTAACCCAATATATCTCTCCCACACATTTTTGCCATTGTGATTTCTGCTACAACTCACCTTCTAATAGCGCACACATTTATGGGGGAGCTTGTTGAGAGTCAACACCTAACTTTTCATAGATCTAGAATCCTCCATATTTGTACACAGTAGACTTGTGAGTTGTAGAATATTTTGGAGATATGAAAAAGTAAAGATATTTTTTAGTAGGATTCTAGATGGATAAAGCCCTTGGATGAAAATGATCCTAGTCATCCATACAGAAGGTAGGTGGCGATTGAAACACCTCATCCCACATCGGAAGTCTACATAGATGATCTTGAATATATAACAAACCATTTGGGCTATTACTAGAACCATAGGCTTAAGCATTTTGGGCTTTATGGTGTGGATTGTGAATCAAACTCAAAGTACTGGCCAGTAATCTACTTTGGGGCCATTACATGTGGCATCAATTAGTGTACAATACACGACCATGTGGGCTTGGACTTTGGACTTGGTTTGGTGATTTTATTGCTCAACCCCTCGGGAGAACGCGAACCTATAAAGGTGGAGGGATTGTAACACCTCATCCCACTTCAGTCTACAAATATAACAAACTATGCTGGCTACTTACTAGTACCATAATAGAACAATTTCGTACATACATATATTGTTCGAAGCTTAATTCAGTGGTACATCTGCATTGATCGGTGGCCGAATCCCAATCACACATGAGAGATGGGGAACCGGCCTTCTAGCCTGCAGAATCACATCATGCCCAGGGAATTGATCTAAAACCATCTAATCCACGGTGCCGTTTTGTTGTTTTTCCTCGGTTTCCGCATTTTTTGGTGTGTTTTTTTGCAGCCCCACATCGAAAACTTAACTCGTTCAAAAAACACGGTAGCTCAGAGCATTTTTTAGTCTAGTTATTTAATATTGCTTAGTTTAATTAGTTAGTCGCATGCCTAGGATTTATTTTATGTTCTTGCTTAGTGCATGCAAGTTTAGGCCTTTTAATTCATTTTCGTGTTACATGCTAGCTTAGTTTTCGTTTATGCATAATACTATAGGGTTTAGATGGTTCATGCATAATGACTATTTTGCCCTCCATGCATGTTTAGTCGTAGTGTTACACGTTTAATTTTTTGAATAGATTATCCTGCTGTTACTCTATCCGTACGATCACTCACACATGCATCCACATAGTCATTACTCTGCCCGCATGCACATTTACTATTTTACCCCTATTGTTACGATGTCCGCATGTAGCTTGATTTGTTAGCCCATACTATTATGTTGCGGTTGTTACTCTGTCCGATTACAGCAGTTTCACCCCAGCATGCCGAATTACCTTTTTACCCTTGCATGTCGCATATTAACATGATGTTCATTTAATTAGTTGTTCTGCCCTTATGGTCTATCCATGAGTAGCCTATCAATGCATGTGGTTTTCTAATCGGGTTACTTTCCTAATTTTACTCGGTTTTCTAATCTAGAAAGTTTCCTAATCCGGTCAGGTTTCCTAATCGAGTTACTTTTCTTAATTTGAAAAGTTTCCTGATTCGGTCAGGTTTTCAGTTTTAGCTAACTTCTTAATGTGTTCATGCTGCATGTTAGTTCAATTTAGTTCAATCATATCATACGCGTTTCCTATTTCTATTTAGTTGCATGTCTAGTTTAAACATCACATGTTGCACGTACCCATTTAATTTAGGTCTTTGCTATGCTCATTAGCTTTAGGGTAACTTCCCCTAGAAGTAAGGGCCATTCCGGCATTCGTAATGGTGGATTAATCTTTCTTGTATGATAGTTTAGATCTTGGGACCGTATGAGGTCCTAAGGATGATTGTTGATCATCACCTGTGGGTACGGGATGATAATGGGCTGCCCATCTCTAGGCCTTCATCCATAAGTTCCATGCTTTTGTTTTCTTTTCTGTGTGCCGCATTCGACAAAGGTAGTTTTCAAATAATTTTCCCCTATTGCAAAAGACTCCTTTTTCAAAAACGTGTTTACTAAAACCAACCTATCCGTTTGCTAGAGTCTTGTGCATTTAATTAGGATAGAGATGATTTGAACCAATGGTGATGAGTAGAGGCCAATCATTGGATTGGGCGGAGTGGGTGCCCAACACCTTCCCACTCGGTACCTTAGCCCCCAGACCTGTCTGTGGTGATGCAAGGATCAAGCCTTTCCATAAGAGTCATTCATGGTTCTTGGACCTAAACCAAGTAGCGACTCTGAGTTTTGTCGAATACTTGTTTAATTGCAAGTATTTGATAATGTTGTGCCGGTTATCGTATTTTCAGTAAAGTCTACCCACACATGTTCATTCACGCGAGCGCCGAGCGCCCACTCCCCGAGCGGCTACGCGCACAATATCATGTACATATGAGTTTTGTGGAGCCCATCTTGGGTCCCACAAGAATGATTCGAACCGCCCATTATTTTTAAAATATTTTCTTATGGAGCCCTGTAAAAAATCGGCTCAATCCGATATCGGTAAAGATTTTTTCTGAATTTGTAAGTACGAAACTACTTAACTGCTCAATTTTGTCTCTACGCATTCCGGAAAAATCCTTACCAATATTGAATTGAGTTGATTTTTTACAAGACTTTATAAAAAAATATTCTAAAAATAATGGACGGTTCAGATTATTTTTATAGGACCCCAGGTGGGCCCCACAAGATTTATATGTACATAGTATGTACAATACATATCTACCTATAGCAGTCCTCCTAAAATATAGGCAATTGGAGTTACTGTGGTTTTGAACCTATGTCAAAATAACAGAAGGCACAACCTAAGCTACTAAAACCAAAACATTTACTATGTTCAGTATGGACTAAAATAGCTAAACAAATAGATATTTTAAAATTGCTTTCACTTTTCAAAAAAAAAATAGATATTTTAATTATTGTTTTAAATTGTAGTAGCAAAAATAAGTAGGCCCCATTCCACGATTTTGATTAGGGTCCCAAATATATTTGGCCGGCCCTGTCCATGAACCCAAAATGACAAGACTCAAAAACGACAAGTAGCCCAACTCAACGCTTGCGGAGGTGTTTGGGAGCCTTAATTTTTGGCTTTTTGCATTTTACTTATTGCTTTGTTGACTTTTTGGATTATGATCAAAATGTGTTTTGAATCTAATAAAGTGTTTGTGAGATATGGGCAGAATATATTTTGTAATAATTAGTGTTTGGGAGATATGTGCAGAACATATTCTCTAAGTCTTTTTGCTAACAAAAATGAAAAAAATGAAAATGAGAAATCAAAAATCTCTTTTCCCCCTACTTCTCACTTTTCTTCTCTAAACATCAAAATGAAGAACTAATTCTCCTAGAATGGGTTTTGGTTTGGGGTACCCAAACACTTAAAATGCAAAAAAGGGATAATGAAAATGCAAAAAATAAGTAACTAATAAATAGGAGCATTTACCGGCCGCTCGAATTTTTGGAGAGTTATTTTCCAAAAATGAACAAATCCAGGCCTGATTCGGATTGCACCCGAAAAACGTGGTGTTTTTTTTTTTTTTCAAGATATTTGCATTTACTAGAACTTTATTCTTGCCGTAGAAGATGAAGTGCGTGGCCTGAGATTGAACTTTTTTGTGTTGGCGAGTTTTCGATGAATATTGAGTAGTGAAAATGCAGGACTTGTTTCCTTGAATTGGTGGATAGATTTTAATGGGATGGGATGGGTACGTAATCTGAAAGGAATAAGTTTACATACATTCTTATCGACTATTTTTCTCTGACATATGTGTGAGGCCAACACCTATGTAAGAGATTAGTAGTCAGAGAGTGGTTAAACAGAGTGTACGTAGCATTGCTCATCTGAAAGCATCCATTAATGAGTAAATAAAAGCTTAGGTGACATCAATATTCGTTTGGTGACATCAATATTCGTTTGCAAAGGAATGTCAAAATGTAATAAGCAAAAGCTGACGTAGCATTAAATTAATTGGTTTCGCGCACAAGTTGGTTGCATGCATGACTTATTTAATAGATTTAGGTTGCATTCTTCTAAACTTTTTTGTCTAACTTTTTTTTTATTTATTTTTATTTTTTACAACTTTTGTTGAGTTTTCCGTTGTAATTTTTTAGAATTAATCATTCCTCTCGACAAGAGGAACTAGAAAAATATAAAAACATAGATCGATGTTGCAAAAAATTCATATAAGACGATATTTTAGACAAAAAAGACAGTTGTTTGGTGTATTTTTTTTGTCTTCAATGATTTTTTTTTTTTGCTTTTTGTCCTAATTTTTTACTTTTTAAACTTCTCTCGTCGAGATGGATAATTAATAATATGATGAGAATTTAAAGAAAATTCAACAAAAAAAAACTAACAAAACACACAACACGAAAAAGAAAAAAAAAATTACAAGGTGGTGTGTCAACTAAAAGATACAAGCACACTTTTAGCACACAATGCCAGTCACAACCATGTCCAGCATTATTAGTTGCACATGAATTCACATACATCTAAAGTTTCGGACACAATTGTTTTTGAAATTGTGCTTTAAAAGTGTGTCCTAGATCTTTTGCAACTTTAGCAGAATGGAATATGTAAAAGCCGAGGTGACATGAATATAGTACTATTTGTTTGGCATGAGAAATTCTCCAGTGTCAGTTGGGCACGGGCACGTGGCGCCCATGCACATATCTTGGCCTTCTAAACATGTTTTGGAAAGCCCAAATTTGTTTGGGTTTAAGAAGGTGTTTTGGTAAATTTTCAGTGTCAACTTAATGTAAATGGTAAGTGGCAACCTGGTTATTGGCATCGATAATCTCAAAGCACATTTTGGTGAAGTGTCAACTTTAATGGAATCAGTGTGACATATCACTGGAGGTTTTTAAAAGCAGAAAATTTATAGTCAAAACAATGTGTTGGTTTTGTTCGGTTAACCTTTTAGTTTTAGTTTAGTTTTCAATCATTACCCTATTTCTTTCTCTAATTATTATCCTATTTCTCCAATTATTACTTCCTTATCTCACTCTATCTCTCCCCAATTATTACCCTTATCTTCAATCATTATTCTATTTCTCTCTCTATCTACTACCAAAACTAAACTAAACTAAACTTCCACCCAAACAAAGTCGTTGACCACATTTGACTCCCTTCTCTTTTATTCAATATATATAATAATATAATATCTTCTTCTTAATTTGTTGAGGGGGAAAAATGTATAAATTTTAATGGAATCAGTGATGACATGGTGATGACATGTTAGAGCATCTCCAATCCATCAAAAATAGAGGATGGAAGTGACACATTGAGGGGAGATTTTGTAATTTATTCCCTTTTTTCTTCACTTTTTATATTTTTTGGGAGAATATTTGAGGGACCCACTGTCCTTTTTTGAGTTTGGTCCTCCAAAAGTAAATTTGGTTCTCTAAAAATGGAGTACCAAAAGCAAATTTGGAGGACCAAACTCAAAAAAGGACAGTGGGTCCCTCAAATATTCTCCCAAAAAATACAAAAAGTGAAGAAAAAAGGGAATAAATTACAAAATCTCCCCTCAATATGTCACTTCCATCCTCTATTTTTGATGGATTGGAGATGCTCTTACTGGAGGTTTTTAAAAATGAGAATATTTATAGTCAAAATAATGTTGACTTTTGTACTCCAATGAGTTCTTCCGACTCCCTTCTCTTTTATTCAAGCATTATTCTAACATCCGTCCAAAGAGTATACGATAATATGTGCATTGATATCCGAAAGATGTATTAATATTTGTGAAAATGTATTCATATCCATGAGATATGCGTTAATATCATAAACTTGTTTAGAATTATCTTACAAGGGTAACCCTATTGCACTAGAAAGCATGGAAATTGATACGGCACCAAGATATCCGGATATTACGTTACGGAAAAAACCTAAACAATAAAAAATATATTTATAATATTGTAGCAGTGTATTGGGAAAAAATGATCAATCTGTCATTTTGAGGGCCCAAGAAGAACAATTCAAGGTGGGCCCCCATACATTCTTTTATGGGCAAACAAAACAAATCGTAAATATTATTCAATCTAATACGGAGTAATAAAAATTAAAAGAATGTAATAAGGATATTTAAATTTTCTGAAGTAGTCAATATTACTAGAACGTAAAGTATCACTTAAATACTACATAGTATTATTCTTACATTTCTAGTGGCAAAAGTAATAATTACACTAGCATAATGGGATTACTTTGTAGTATAAATTAAAATCATAGTCCTAATTACAGCTACCTTATATTTTCATATATCCATGGACCATGACATCATATGAGTTAAGTTTTTATCCTTTAATTGTATGAATAATATATTTTACCCTTGTGATATATTTTAAACCAAAATCATTTCCTAATTTATCATGATATATAATCATCCAACGACATATGCGCATAGTGATACGTATTACGTATAGGATTGTGGCGAGATACATGGGATACTAATCATGCATTGATATATATACACACACACACACTAGTAGATGTCCGTGCCTTTAGGCACGTTGGAATGTAACACAGTCTCATCTTAAATAAATTATTCGTTCCACCCAACTATTTGATGCTCGTGCCTAGACTCACAGGTTTGCTCTCTCCCAATGGTCTTAGGTTCGTAAAATCTCAGGTGCTATCAACTCCCTTTAAGGCCAATCTATATAGAGCTTTGCTCTCGTTTTAATTGGAACCCCCGTAGATAGACAGTAGAAATAGTCTCCAAAACTAGAATGGCCCGAACACCTAAATTATCACAACAAAAACAAAAACAAAAAGAAGATGTTGTATACATTTTTTTCAGGATACGGCAGTGTAATCATGTGATTTGTTGGTCTGAAGTGAGTTAGGTTATTGTCAGTTCATCAAATTTTTTGAAATGCATGTTACGGGATAGAGTTATGTTAAATTTATCATAACTTCCTTCTAATTATTTTGTGGCAATCATGTGGTAAATTTTACTATAGTTATGTTCATTACACTAGCAAATTTGTCATAAGTTTTCTTGTTAAATATTGTTTGCCAACATTCTTGTGGTAAATTTATGTTGGTGTTTATCATATTAGCATATTTATCATAACTAGGGCTGCCTGCGGATCAGTTTGATACGGATTGGTCCTGTTCTCAATCCTATCCGCTCGCGATAGATTATCGTTTTCTCCATCCGCCAACCGTCCGTGAGTTTATTTGGTTGGTTCGGTTTGGATGCGGTTTGTGCGGATCGGTTTCGGCGGTGTCGGCGGATTTGAGTATGCAATTTTATTTTTTTATATACACCTAAAAATTGAAAAATAAAGCTCCATAACTTCAAGTCTAATCAAGTCCACCGCAAATTCAAACAAGTCTAAACCAACATTACTTAGAATTAAGTTATATTCATCCACCCTAAAGTCTAACGATAAACTATTACATTATCCAATTAAGTTACGTTCGTCCAAAAAAAATTTAAAAGTCCAAAATGACATCATAATAGAGAAGGTTATTAACATTTTCAACATAAAACATCATAGAATACATGTTTATTACTTTATTATTTGTGGAATTTTTTTCAAATTGGTCAACATCATTCATAACCTTCCGTAGAGAAATAGGAACGTTGCAAATTGGGCAAATTGAGCGGAACCGAACCGGAACCGTCAGAATTAGTATTTTTGGATCCATATCTGTCTGTAGCATGTCTTGGTTTGGTTCGGTTTGGTGCGGATTGGATGAATTGGGCGGTTCGGTTCATCCGTTGAACAGTCGTAATCATAACTATATCCTATAACATTTCGATAGGTTGTTGTAAATCTAACATAATTGTGCAGTAGTCTACGATAAATTGTGATCAAGAATGTTTCAGGAAATATATTTCACAAGTAGCTACTAAATCTAGAAACGAGATAATTTTGAAAAAACATGATAAATTTTAAATTCTGCAGCAAATCAACAGAAAAGCCTTAGTTTTTGGGAACTCTCTGCTAGGATTGTCTCTGAATTGCATGCATGCTTCTGCTCATGAAGGGGTATCAAGTGGTCTGATGTTATCTGTCTTAGCTGGAACATTCCCAACATAGTTTTTTTCTAATCCTTTGGTTGTTTGTTTCTGCTTTCGTTTGGGCTTTTAAGGCAGGCCTTGTGCCATTTTGTTTTGATCTTTCCCAAGGGAATGCCCCTTTGATCCTTGTAATTGGTTGTTGCTTTCAATGAAAGATAATTTACCAAAAAAAAACATGGTCAATTTTGGTGACAACTCAAAATGTTCCAATATAAATCAAACAACTATGATAAATTTCAAATTCTACAACAAATCAACTAAATGGTCAATTTCAATAACAACCCAGAGCGTTCAAATAAAATCTGAACAAACATGATAAATCCCGGTCTCATGGATTCGGTCACGGCCCTCATTCAACAGTAACGACCCAAAACATCCATTTTTTTTCTTCAGAAAACATGATAAATATCGAGTTTGAATATCAAATCAACTGAATGATGGGCGATTTCATGTATCAGTCAAGCTTACGATGATTTTTGTTTTTGTTTTTAAGCCTTCTATTATTGATCATCGGATAACCGATTTAATGCCACATAAATGGTTTTCAATGACAATAATATCTTTGAACAACCACTAAAACACACAAAAGAATTTGATTTTGGAGATGGAAGAAGAAACTTATGCTCTCCCGTCCCTTTTTAAATGTCCAACTTCGTAAATCTAACTTTTTATTGAGACATCATCATTATACTTCAAAATTTCTAACTTTTCACAATTATCCCTTATGCAGACATCATCATTACACTTTTTCTTGTAAACTTTTCAAAGAAGAATATCTACTCAAAAGGACAAAATGAAA
>BPLS01008104.1:0-17203 GCA_019656275.1 Rhododendron kiyosumense | reverse complement strand
TTAAAAGGATTTCCAATCTAACGGTGAAAAATATGTACCATCCAACGATTCAAAATGTAAAGCACTCTCCCATATTATATAGATTTGAGTCACTCAAATGAGACCCAAATTAAAGTGATCTCGGCAAGCCACTGTACATCTTTGTTAAAATTAGGCTTCGTTTGTTTGGGCGTAAAATGTTTTTCGGTAAAATGTTTTACATATTTTCTGGTGTTTGATTATATAAAAAATGAGGAAAACATTTTACATGTAAAATATTTTCCATTAATTGGATAAAAATGATTTACCCTTAAATCTTCCGTAAGTTATTTTCCGAAATAAATCCGCTGCTTGCTATTGCAATTATCGTTACTCATTTTTCTCGATCGTCAGTTATGACCCACGTTCAACTACAATATTCTCAAATCTCTTTACCGTTTAAAGCCCCTCCCCCCTCTCTCTCTGTACTATTTTTGTTTATTTTTGAAAATATTTTCAAGTACCAACCAAACACCGAAAAATAAAAGTTAAAAATTTATTTTCTAAAAAAATATTCTACATAAAAAATATTTTATATTGTAAAATATTTTACATCAAAACAAACGGAGCCTTAATGCCTTGTCTTATTTTGTTGTGTTTGGGCCAATTGTTAATGGGTTACTGTATTTCCTTTTGTAATTGGGCTCTTTTGTTTGCTATAGCCCAAGTTTGTTTTGTGTGTAAGTCTACCATAATATTTAAAGGTGAAGTGGAATGGAAAAAGTAAGAAAGTTAGCAGCCCCTCTTTTACGTTTTTTTTGCCGCTGCTTGTATCCAGAGAGACCCCTCTCTCTTCCCCTGTTTTCTTGTTGCTCTTGGCTGCCACTGCTATATTGGGCAGCCCCCATTTCTTAGTTCTTTCTCCAGGTTAGACTAGGAAAATGCCAACAATCTTATGTGTACACTTTTCTTTCGGTACCAATATTATTGAAAAAGTTTCTTACAATCTCTCTTTTTCCATTGTTTACAATAATAGTTACATCTATTTTCCAATGAAACCAGAACCTGAGACACCTAATGGGAAGTTCAGGACCAATTCTGTAATCGACAAACAGAGACATCTTTTTATTTAATTTTTTTTCGTAATTTTTATGTTAATCATTTATCTCAACTAGATGAATCAGAAAAATATAAAAATGTAGACGGTAGACCGATGGTGAAAAAAGTTCCTATTGGACAACACTTTAAACAAGGTAAAAAAATCTGTTTTGTAATGTTTTCGTTTTTAGTAACCTTTTTTTTTTTAACTTTTCGTTACTTATTTTAACTTTTTATACTCATCTCGTCAAAAAGGATGATTAATCCAAAAAATATAACGCAAATACAATAAAAATTCAAAAAAGACGAACAACATAGAAGACAAAAAAAAAAAAGTAAAGAAGAATGGGGTGGGAGATGTATAACTTTTACAAAATGATTATTCAGTGCTTTTGGAGCAATGCCACATGGTGTTTCAAATGCTTTTTTTATCACATTGGGGCATGGGAGTCATAAACTTGATGGTGAAGCCTACACAAATGCAATAGTTGAGAAGGCTCCTTGAGCACAAATGACGGTGCTACCGGAGCAAGTACTCCCTCCGTCCTTATTTAATTATCGATTATAATTTTGCGTGCATTTTCAATTGCTTATATCTCTCAATACTTATTGCCAAAAATATACAATATGGATCTTATTTAATAGATCTCAATTTTTTTCTGTAAGACAATGACTTCAAAAACATAAACATAATATACATCGAGAGATATAAAACGTTGAAAATACATACAAAATCGTAATGAACAATTAAATAAGAACGGATAGTAATAATTTTCCGTTTTCAAGTAGCCGGCCCACCAAAATGTAAGTGCCTTTGCGTTTTCCCTCTTTTGCTCTGCCTTCTCTCTACTTTCTCTCTCTATCTTTTCTCTTCCAAGGGTTTCTGCTGGGGGGTGGGGCTGCCGCCGCCCACCTCCACCTCCCCCTCTCTCCTCCAGCCGGCCTCTCTCCTACTCCATGCCGCCTCCCCTATTCCTTCCCTTTGCCCTTCTTTCCATCTCCGCCACAGATCTTGTACCCTTCCCCCCCCCCCCCCCCCCCCTCTAAACCCTCTGCCACTCCTCTTCCGCCGCCCCCTTCCGCAGCTCCTTCACCGCCCTCTTCCACTGCTCCTCTCAGATCCATTTCCGTCTCCCTCTCTCAAACCCCCTCTCCGCCCTTCCTTCTTCTCTGCTGCGGGTTAGGGTTGGGTTGGTTGGGGTGTTGTGAAGTAGCTGTGGTGGCTTGGCTCCTCCGGCGAATAAGTTGCCGAACCCGTGGCGGCGCTTCCGGTGATAGTGTGGGTGTCCGGAGTTTTTATTTTCTGTCTTTATTTTCTGTTGTTTTCGGTTTCCCTCCGGTTTCGGAGCGGTCTGTTCCCTGCGTGGAACCTTCTCCACCCTCTGTGGGTGTTTCTGTTCCCTCAATGAGTTGCGCGACGGGGAGGATGGTGAGGCTGGTCAAATTACCGCTGCCGTCCTCGTTACCTTTAGCGTATTATCCCTGTGTGGAGCTTTTTTTCATTTGCATTTGTGAGTGTCTTTCCCTCACCTTGGGGATTCGTCCTTGGATAACCCGGTCGTTGAGGTTTGTGTACCCAACGACGGGCTCTGGTGCTTGGGAGTCTGTAGCCTCACGCGGGCAATTTTCTGTTCTTTCATGAGCAATGAAATTGTCTGTTATTCAAAAAAAGTAGCCGGCCCACCTCTTAGGTGAGGTCAGCCATATTACATAGCTTCGTGACATAATTAGTTAATTACCATGATGTGATCATAATTTTCCGTTTTGATCCGTTCAAGTTCAAGAGTTGAAACACGTTTTTTCATCATCTCATTAAGGCTGTGTTGTTTTGAATTTAACTTAAACTTAATTTAAATTTGAGATTTTTATCTTTAATTTGAATTTTTTTCGCATTTTTTATTTTTGCGCTAAACTTTTGTGGGTTATTAATTCGTCTTAACGAGAGAAATCGAAAAAGTAAAATCTTTTTATTTTTATCCAAATATTTTGAGAAATAACTACTTTTTAGCAAAAAAAAAAAGTCACTTTTTTAGCAAAACTTGTGGATTTGGATTGAAAAGTTAACTTACTTTTTTGTCTTTATTTAATTTTTTTTGCATTTATTTGTTTTCCTTCAAATTTTTGTGACTTATTAATTTGTCTCGACGAGAGGAATTGGAAAAGTAAATTTTTTTTATCGAAACTCATAATTTTTTGAATAAAATAAAAATAAGTCAACAAGACAACTTTTTGTAATTATTTTTATCTAGTGGAGATTTATCCTGCTGGTGCCCTATTACGGTGTTGTATAGACAGAGTGTACAATGCGTTTTTGGGCCTATCTTGGGTCCAACAAAAGTAATTGAAATTGCTCATTTTGTTTAAAATATTTTGTTGAGGGTCCCCATAAAAAAATCAGCTCCATCCGATATCGTTAAGAGTATTTATAAAATGCCCATATTTGCTAGCCTTAATTCTGAAGCAAAATTGGACATTTTGTAAATGCCCTTAACGATATTGGATGGACTTGATTTTTCATGAGAATCCTAAAAAAAATATTTTGAATAAAATGAGTAACTCCGATTATCTTTGATTGACCCGAGACAGGCCCAAAAGCACGTTATACATACTATTTCTGATAATCCATAGACTGCATGCGCCAGAGTTAAAAAAAAAAAGTATAGAAGTTTCTACGGAGTATATTCCATTAGGTGAGGTGCGTTTTATGTGGTTTACTTCCACAATTCAACGGCATACTTTGACTTCACTACTCCTCTCTTTCTTGTTGGGAAACAAGGGAGAATTCACATAACCATATACTCTATTTTTATTTATTTTTCAAAAAAAAAACATACAAATTAATTATATACATACTCCTCCTTGTAAGATTATTCTTAATGGTGTTAGATAATTAACAACCTACGTTATGCCAAGATTTAGAACTATCATGATAATCACAATACAATCATTAAGCAGAAGTTAAATAATCAAGAAAGACGTACCCGGATCCAGTAATGCGGAACTTGAGTAATCCAGTGATTAATTAAATTAACTCTTAAATATCTATAGAGCACTATGCCCTAGGTGGAAAGCAGATTTCTCTCTCTTGCCTTCATTCTAACTGTTTAGTATTACACGTTAAATTGATAGAATCCTAGACGCTCTTTTATAGGCAAAGAAAGGACCGGTTTCTTTATTAAACATTGATGCTAACTTTCTATCAAAGTATAGTGTATTTAGAAAACAACTTCTCTATTTGACCAATAGAATAAAATAAGATATGAAGAATCCTATTAAACTCAAAATCAATATGTGACAAGATTCCAGCCTCAACTAGCCTCAACATCCCCTTTCTTGTTGTACCTTTGACAAGATTCCTAATAAAATTTTTCACCGATCAAAAAAAAAAAAAATCTCGTCTTGGTTGATTGACGGGTCTAGGAGACCAACTAGTTACAATTCTGATAGATAGATTGGCTTTTCTTTTTGTAGAAAATAAAAGATTAGTTAGTTTTTATTAACATTACTTCCTCTAAATCCCTATCCTTAATTTATGAGGTTTTGAGTTTTTAGAAGAACGGCGCTCAAATAATGAGACCCACCTCCTTCCACTCCCGTTGATTTCCTATCTGAATCCTTTACAAAGGAAAAAAAAAAGAAAAAAGAAAAACAGAACACCCCTTCACACTCTCACCTAGCTACACATGGACCAAAACCCATAACCCCACCCCACGTCCCTCTAACCCAATCAAACCCTGCAAGGCTGCAACTACAACTTGGTCCACTTTTCTCTCAAAGGAGTTCATGTGAGTTTCTTGGTTCAGTATGTTTTCCAATTTTGATAACAACAAAGTGTAATTACGAGATGCTAATTATATATGAATAGTGGATAGCTAGCGTCAATGAAAGAAATGGAGAGAGAGAGAGAGAGAGAGAGAGAAAGAGGGAGTGTGAGAGAGAGAGCCAAAGCTAGCGAGAAGGAGGACCTTGGTGGTTGGGTACCAGTGATCAAGTCCCATAGAGCTCAGGTCAGTAGGGGGCCAGTGATTACTCTATTTGTTGACAACATTCCAGAGGAAAGGGATCATCTCTGGCTCTCAAGGACGTTTTCAAAATTTGGAGTGGTAAAGGATGCATTTATTCCGAGAAAGCGGAGTAAACGCACCGGTAGTAAATTTGGGTTCCTCAGATTTGGTTGCCATGTTTCAGCTGGTATGGCTATATCCAAAATGAATGGAGTTTGGGTGGATGACAAGAGGCTATTCGTCAAAGAGGCCTGTTTTGACTTGAAGAATGAAAAAATGAAAGCCAAAATGCCTAGAATTTTTGAAGACCAAGTTCCACAATCAAGACAGAAGGGTATTACCATCAACACTTCTGGAAAAAGGGTGAACTCAGATAATGGGAAAGGGGGTTCAATATGGGGAAGGAAATACCCAGAGGGATCATATGTCCAGGCGTTAAGAGGTGAGACCTCTAATCCAACCCTCCCAAGGGATCAAGAAATCATCATCAAAGCTGATGGTGTTGGAAATGGTTGGTTACATCGGAGTGCCGTGGCCGTAATGAGCAGGGTGGTTCCGTTGACAATCCTGGAGGAGAGTTTTAGTAAGAAGCATACGGAGGTGGTCCAGTTTCGAGCACTAGGAGACAGATCGGTTCTTATCACATTCCAAAATAGTGAAGCCTTAAATACTCTCATCAAAGGACCATGGATGGAGAGATGGTTTGAAAAGGTGAAACCATGGCAAGGTGAGCCTGCTAGCATTGAAAGGTTTGTCTGGTTGAGTTGTTTTGGCATTCCTCTAAATTCTTGGAATGCTGAAACATTCAAGCACATTGGAGAGATATGGGGGCATTTTATCATGCTAGCTGAGGAAACTCTGAAGGACCTTTCCTTCGCCAAAGGAAAAATTCTCGTGGCCACCGAGGAAACATCCAAGATAGAAAGATGGATTAAATTGGAGGTGCATGGAGTAAAGTATGATGTGTTGGTGAAGCAAGAATCTTCTTGCGTGTTCCCGGAGGAGATTGGAAAAGAGTTTTGGCCTCCTCAGATTCTTGGTGTGGCAAACAAAACTGTGGAGTTTTTGCAGCAGGAAGGTGGCAGGGCTACAGAGAAGGGGACGAGGGAGGTGGAAGATGATGACATGGAAAGTTACTCTCAGAACCCAGCCAATGAGAGAAGAGGGGTAGGTGCTGATAGCAGTCAGGTCAGGGCTACAAAAGTCATAGTTGAGCAGAGGAAAGGGACGGGACAGGACGAGGTTCGGTGCTCCAAGCTAAAAGATGGGGTCAAGCATTTAATGCGTAGCGAAGTCCGAAACTCAGATGACGCAGGGGATTTTGAATCTGTCGTTGGGGATTCGGTAGAGATGGGGGCCCAGGAAGGGATATCTCAAGCCTTAGTTTTGGGCTGTGAGAATAATTCTACTGGGATGAAATCAAATGGGCCAGAACAACTGAGGGGAGGATGTGACGTGGGCCTGCAATTATCTCAGGCCCAAAAGGAGTCTGGGATGCCCAATTTAGAGTTACCTGCTCCCAATTCTAGGGCAGTAATGTCTGAACTCTCGGAGGATCCATCCCTAAACTCCCCAAACTGCCGAAGGGGTAGTGCATCCGAAACTCCTCAAATCCCTGGCATCAACCTCATGGTCGACTTGAATGATGCAGAGTGTAGAAGGAGACGTCGTAGACAAATGTCCAATCTTATCCAGATTTACAAGGATTTGTCGACTGATCCAGGAGAGGAGGGAGTTGTACCGAGTTCCTCTGCTGAAACCGTGGAGAGCTCCCAGCGTGTCTTTGAAGAGGTAAGAGCTACTATGGCTATAGGTGCTCAACTGAATGTCAATTTTTTACCGAACGATGATCGGATTTTAAAGAAGATGATTATGATTGAAACTAAGGAAGCTGCCCTCTTGCGTGAGAGGGACGGAGGTAATTAGTGCTTTTAAGCATTTAATTAGTGGAGTATTTCTTGGGCCTGTTAGTTTTATGCAGATATTATCGTGGAATATTAGAGGTTTGGGGGGTGATGTAAAGAAAAAATTTCTGGGGAATCTTATTAAGAAGAGAAAACCAAACATGGTTTTTGTTCAGGAAACAAAATTGGTAGAAATGGATCGTGCCGTAATTCAACGAATTTGGGGTGCAAGCAACTTCAGTTTTGCCTGCTCTAATTCCGTTGGAGCATCTGGGGGATTACTGGTTATATGGAATGACTCCTTTTTTAAAGCTTCCAATGTGCTGATTAATAGATATTTCATCTTGTTACAGGGGGCTATCAATGATTTCCCCTGTACCATTGTGAATGTCTATGCGCCTAATGTTGTTCTATCCCGTAGAGATCTCTGGGAGGAGTTGTTGGCCCTTAAGTTGAACTACCTCGATCCTTGGTGCATTGGGGGTGACTTTAATGAAATTAGAGTTGTGTCCGAAAGGGTGGGGTGTTCTCGAGTGGATAGGGGGATGAGGGATTTTCTGGAGTTCTGTAATAATATGGAAGTGTTAGTTATTCCCATGCTGGGAAGAAAGTACACCTGGACAAATTATCAGAACCATGCCATCCACAGTCGATTGGATAGATTTTTGTTGTCTCAGCCCTTCCTTGACAAATTTGGGGTCTTGCAATGGGGTCTTCCTAGACCAATTTCCGACCATTGTCCTATCATGTTACTGGATGATAACAGAGATTGGGGTCCAAAACCTTTTAGGTTTTTGGACATTTGGCTTTCTGACCCTAAGTGTATGAAGGTAGCTAAAAGTTCATGGGATGAGGTTAAGGTGAGTGGCTGGGCTGGATTCATTATTATGCAGAAACTAAAAGCAGTCAAGGATAGATTGAAGGTCTGGAATAAAGAGGAGTTTGGGGACATCAATCATGCTCTCCAAGACATCGAAGTTAAACTTCATTATCTTGACACTGAATCTGAAGTCAGGCAACTGAATGAAGAGGAAAAAGCACTGAAATGTTCAATAAAATCAGAATTTTGGAGGCTATCCAAGTTATCGGAATCTCTTTGGAAACAAAAATCTCGAATCAAATGGTTGAAATTGGGAGACAGAAACACTAGGTTTTTCCAAATTACTGCTAACAATCGATTCAAGAGGAACTTGGTGGGATCAGTTAAGGTGAATGGGTGTTTGCTGGTGGAACCGGGACAGATTAAGGAAGCCGCCACAGATTTCTTTTGGAATAATTTCAAGGAAGAAAGAAGGATCAGACCAGTGTTGGGGGGATTTTTTCCTCGAAAACTGGAACCGGAGATAGCATTGCAACTTGAGGGATCATTTGAGGAGAAGGAAATTGTGGCAGCCATGCAAGGATGTAGCAGTCTTAAAGCTCCTGGGCCCGACGGCTTTAATTTCTCCTTCGTTAAGAAAGGATGGCATTTTATGAAAGAGTCGGTCATCCAATTCTTCTCCGAATTTCATGCCAACGGAAAGCTCACTAAAGGTATCAATTCTACTTTTGTTGCTTTGATTCCTAAGGTAGCTTGTCCGTCGTCTTTCAAAGAATATAGACCCATTAGTATGGTGGGCTGGGTCTATAAGGTTCTTTCTAAAGTCTTGGCGAATAGACTCAAAAACCATATGCTATCATTAATTGGGGAGTCCCAAGCTGCTTTTGTTAGTGGGAAACAAATTTTGGATGGCATTCTTATAGCCAATGAGGCTATTCATAGTTGGAAAAATAGGGCGCACGAGGGGCTAATTCTGAAGCTAGATTTTGAAAGAGCGTACGACTGTGTCAACTGGTATTTTTTGGACGACATGCTGTCGAGGTTGGGTTTTGGGATAGGTGGCGGGGGTGGATAAAGGAATGCTGCTCTTCGGTTTCCATGTCAATTTTGATCAATGGGTCAGCTTCTCAGGAATTTTGTACACAAAAGGGTCTTAGACAAGGGGATCCCCTATCACCTTTCCTCTTTAATATTATTGCGGAAGCCCTCAATATTATGCTAGAAAGAGCAAGGGAAAGGAACATTATCAAAGGAACTAAATTGGGGAGAAATGGGGTTTTATTATCTCATCTTCAATTTGCAGACGACACCATTCTTTTTTGCAACAATGACATGGAGGAGATGGCAAACATTAAAAGAATATTAAGGTGTTTTCAGTTAATGTCTGGGTTGAGAATTAACTTCTCAAAGAGCTCTCTTTGTGGTGTGAATGTCCCTCCCGAAGATATAAATTCTTTGGCTCGTACTTTGGGTTGTAAAGTGGAACGATTACCAATCAAATATCTTGGGCTACCTCTTGGTGCAAACCCATGTAGAATCAAGACGTGGGATCCGGTCATTGAGAGAACCGAGAAGGTTTTGAGTGTATGGAGAACTAATTGTATCTCGACGGGGGGAAGGATTACTCTTATTAACTCCAACACTGCAAATGTGCCCATTTACTTCATGTCCTTGTTTAAAATGCCAGTATCTGTGGCAAGGAAACTAGAAAAGTTGCAGGGACAGTTCTTTTGGGGTGACAGCCATGATAAAAGGAAGATTCACCTCGTGAAATGGGATGAGATTACTAGGAAGAAATCTGACGGAGGGTTGGGGGTGAAAAAGATGCTACAACAGAACTTAGCACTTTTGGCTAAGTGGTGGTGGAGATTTGGTAAAGATAAAGAGTCTCTTTGGGTGAAAGTCATTAAAGGAAAATACGAACTGGATGTCAATTGCTGGTTGCCCTATGTCCATGGCTCAGGTTCAATTTCAAGAATTTGGGCGGATATTTGTTCATTGGAGAATCCTTCATCACAACTGGGCTATTCAATCCGAGAGAGCTTTAGGGTCCAGGTAAATTCAGGTAATGCAACTGTGTTTTGGGATCACGTCTGGTTGGGTGAGTTACCTTTGAAAGAAGAATACCCTAGGTTGTTTGCCTTATCTACCCAAAAGGAGATGTTGATCAGTAACATGAGGGATGACGAGGTTGGGGGATCTTGGGAATTGCTGTTTAGAAGAGAAATGTTTGGGCGAGAAAAGCAAGAGATGGACAACTTGAGACAACGACTTCTAAGTGTGACGATAAATCCATCAAAGCCTGATACGTTACTTTGGCGGTGGACGGGGGATGGTAAATTCACAGTTAAATCAGCTTATGGGCAATGGGAATTGCTACATCATTCTAGCAGTGCTCTCTTGGATTCATTATGGAAGAATTTGTGTCCTCCAAAGGTGGAAATTTTTGCTTGGTTGGCTGTCAAAGAAAAAGCAGTTACCAGGTCGGAACTCCTTTCTAGAAATGTGATAAATGAGATTCATTTAGCATTGTGTCCTCTATGCTCCTTGCACCTTGAATCTCACCGGCACTTGTTTCTTCATTGCCAATTTTCCTGGAGTGTTTGGTCTATAATCCTAGATTGGTGGAATATCAAATGGGTCTGTCCTGCTTCGGTTCCAAAATTGGCTAGCTGGTGGTTTGCAAACGGGTTCATTAAGTTGGAGAAACACATTTGGGAAGCTTGCTTTTATGCAACGTTATGGTCCATATGGTTGGTGAGGAATGATTACATTTTCAACAACTCAACAAAACAGGCTTGGGAAGTGGGAGATGTAGTTAAAACAAGGGTCGCGATGTGGATGAAGGCAAAGTTCAACATCAACGTCTACACTGTGGAGGAGTTCAAGGTCTTTTTAGATGGTATTCGAAAATTAAGATTGTAAGGTAGTTTTTTGGGTGTGCCATCCAACTATCAGTTGGATGCGTGTGTAACTTATGGTGTATCAAAGCTCTGTGAGCTTGGTGTTGTGCCTCGATGTAACCTCTTCGAGTATTTTATAAAAGTTTCACTTTGCCGAGCAAAAAAAAAAATTTATATATGAATAGTGCACAGCTGAATAAGTTAAACTAGAGGTCATACACCCGAGATATATGCAGTGGCGGAGTCAGAATTTTAACTTGGGGGCGGCGGCTTAGTAGTAGACATTTTTTTTTATCGGAACGTATACTTATTATATCATAAGGTTTTTTTCTTTCCAATTCTTTACATGTGTACATTAAAATGATTCTTTCGGCTACATCAACTATTACATGCTTATTTTTTTATTTAAGAAAGAAATTGAGAAATGAGAATGTAAAATAACCAATTTTTTATTAAATTGAACCAAAATTATTGCGATTATAAGTAGCTATATATGAATAATTATTAATAATATTTAAAACCAATTATATACAAAATAAAAATTTTAAAAATTGGACTCGGGAAGCTAGGGCCGGGGCCCCCGGAACCCATCATTGTTCCGCCCCCGATATATGTGCAAGTCAAATGTTGACAACATATGCAGAAATCAATGGGATATTTTCCAAACCAATGTTTTATGACATCTGTCATCGTTTTTTGTTTTTCTTGTTTTTTAAGATATTAATTGGTTGCTTTTGCTACGACCTCCCAATAGGACTGCAAATGAACCGAGCCGCTCGCGAGCAGCTCGTGACTCGGCTCGAGATGAGCTCGTTCAAACTCGACTCGACATATAAATGAACGAGCTCGAGCCCACTTTTTTGGCTCGTTTGCTTAACGAGCCGAGCTCGAGCTCCTAAAAGCTCGGCTCATATAGGCTCGCGAGCCACGTACTATTATAATTATTATTATTATTATTATTATATATATATATATATATATAATTTCAAACTTGTTCCTCAGCAACCACGCAAGGCTGCCTCGTGTCAGAGGGGCATGTGCAAGGCATCCATATACATCAGTGGGGGAATGAAGGATTTATAGAAGAGGGAGTACTTGGTGGGTTTTGGTTTCTCGATGTGGGACAAGCACAAAAGAAGGGAAAGGAGAAGTCAATAGTCCCACATCAAAAAATTAGAGAATTGTTGTACAAATGTTCTTCTTTAAGTACAACACCCAACCCCGTTCTTCTCAAGCTGTGCCTCCCGCATGGGATTACCGAGCTTGCTCGAGCCGAGCTTGAGCTTCAGTAGTGAGATGCGAGCCAAGCTCGAGCCATAATTTAGTTGCTCGACTTGAGTTCGAGCCGAGCTCGAGTCCACTGTTATTCTTGCGAGCCGAGCCCGAACATGCCAAAACTCGGCTCGACTCGGCTCGATTGCAGCCCTACCTCCCAAATGCAATTTTCCCAACAAAACCTCATAAATTGCCTGTCCTCCATTTCCTCCTGACAAAAAAGGGCACTCACATCAGGCAGCACTAGGTAGAGGTCAGACGTGAGACACATGCGATCCATATGCAAGTGGAATTTTTACAAGATTTGCACAAATGCTTCTCACTTTTGATTGAATTTTCACAATTTTTACTAAAATTTGACTTGCGCATGCATCGCGTGTGTCCTGGCATTTAGTATAGATTATAGAGTTTGGTGCTTTAGTGCATTAACTACATAAAGGCCCTTTTACTTTGTGTAATTGTTAATTAACAATTCAACTTCAAAACATTATACGCAATGTCCCCAAGCTTCTTTCAACTTCTTCTTTTATCCAAAATCTTTGGACAATGAGTTCGGGCAACTTATAAAAAAAATAAAAGTAAAATAAATATCAAACAACAAATATAAATGATTAACAAGTGTAGTTTGTAGGATCAAAATATCAATATTTCGGCACTTATAGTATCATTTACTTTCTCAACTCAGTAGAACACTTTGATTTTACTACTCTCTTTCTCTCTCTCTAAACTTGAGTCTATTTATAGTAAGAAAATTTGATTTTGGTGCTTCATTTTTGTACTCAGATGCTCCACTTTGTAAATGAAATTATTAGAATTTCACGTTAAAAGTGGAGCGACTACATACAAAAATGGAGCGCCAAAATCTGTAACAACCCGAATTTTCAACCAATTTTTTTTTAAAAAAATTAAATATTTTATTATAATTTTTTTCTTAATTAACATTTTATTATTCTTTATTAAACTAAATTGATTGTCTTATTATCATTTAAACCCTTGTGCTAAAAATTTCAGTGAAAATATGCATGTGTGTGCCGTGAGTGTACAAAAAGGAGAAAAAGAAGATGAGGAGTGCTAGGTACAAAGAAAATTGGCAAAGAAAAGACCCTTAAAGTGTACATGAATGGCTCAGATTCACTGTGTAGTGCATCTGAGCCGTTCATATACACTTTAAAGGTCTTTTCTTTATCTATTTTCTTTGCACGTAGCATTTCTCAAAGAAGATTTAGTACTATTGAGATAACCCATTAGTTGCACCATGTATTACCCTTAGCCTTTAGCTCAACAAAAACCTAGAGAATCCCATAGACACATGAAGATGGAGGGTACAGGAGATCTAATGAATTGGGGGCCAAGTAATTATGCCTTGTTTGGTTTGTGTTTTGAAAAAGTTTTTAAAAAATAGTAGGAATAATAAGTGGAGAGAAATAGAGAGAGACAAGTTAAAAGTAGAAAGAATTTAAGAGGAATTTTTAAAAAAAATTCTTTTCAAGACGCAAAGGAAATAATGCATTATGTAGGAGATTTTGTGTGAGCGTGTGTGCCGTGAGGGAGAGAATTGTTTGATCCAAAATCCCATCATTGTAACCCTACACTATCCTAGTGTTTTAGCCATGTGAGCCTACAAGAGAGAAGGATGTGCAATAAATGTGTCATGTTCCCATTCATGTAGCTCACGCATGAGAGAGAGAGAGAGTCTGCCGAAAGGAGGGAGAGAGAGGGGTTGGGTTTTCTATTCAAAACCTCATCACATGCCTATTTCATCTTATTCTATTATTCTAGCCTTGCAAGTCTACTGATAAGAGAAAGAGTGGAACAAAAAAAATTATCCAATCGTCATTATCATCCTACACTACCCTAAGTTCTAGCCATCATGTACCCATGTGTCTGGATGTGTGGTGAGCAAGAAAATAGAGAGAGAGAGAGATTGCCGAGAGAAGAGAGGGACAGAGAGATGAGATTTCCACTATGCACCATCATCATGACCTATATATATTCACCTAGGGTAGTATTGAGGGAGAGTGGTGAGCAAGAAAATCAGAGAGAGAGAGAGAAAGGAGAACCGGTTTGGGAGA
The DNA here is from genome assembly GCA_019656275.1 of Rhododendron kiyosumense. Classification (NCBI taxonomy): domain Eukaryota; kingdom Viridiplantae; phylum Streptophyta; class Magnoliopsida; order Ericales; family Ericaceae; genus Rhododendron; species Rhododendron kiyosumense. The sequence goes on along the minus strand of BPLS01008104.1, from coordinate 3,169 downwards.
GAAAGGGAGGGGCCTTGGTTCCCTATAAATATCTCCATCCTCCACACATTTCTTTCACGCCCCACCTCTTCATTTCTTCTTTTTTTTCTTGCATCTGTTTGAGCTTTTTTCTAAAGAGAGAAAGTGAGAGAGGGAGGGTTCGGCAGAGAGGGAGGGAAAAGAGAAGGAAAAAAAAAAATTAGTTCAAAGCCCACCACCACATTGCCACGGTACCTTTCCACCGCCACCCAAACAACCATTCGATCTTTCAATTACAAAACTTGGAGTTGTTCGGGTTCGTAGTAGAAAGAAAATTTCTTTTCTTTTTATCAAATTCCAACTGAGGCAACGTCACTCTATTCATTTTCTTTTTATCAAATTCCAACTAAGGCAGCGTCACTCTATTCATTTTTCGACCTGACGAATCTATAACCCGCTACCGCCAAGAAAAAAGGTAGAAACCTCTTACCTACTCACCTAAATATAATAGTGCTACGTGTTCGTTGATTTTAAAAAAATTCTGAAATTATGCTTGAATGATAAATGCATGAAAAATAAAAAGGAATATATATACATATTAACAGTGGAGCTGCAACCTCCTGGAAAAGTTAATTTGAGGAAATAATCTTAATAGGCTAAGCTACAGTTATTTATCACTTATTGTTGTCTTTGATTTCGAAAGCATAATTTGAGTTAGTTACTGGAAATTGGATTTAGTTGTTATCAGATGATAATTGGTTAGTTGTAAAGTATGATTATCAATTACATGATAGAAATGTTGCTCTTAGATTATGTGCCATTATGATTGGTCAAGTGGAGAAGCATGAAAAAAGTAAAATTTATGTTTTTGCATGTTTTGAAAGAATAATATGAACGCGATAAAATGATGCATGTTTGTGAGACAAGAGAAACGAGACGGAAAGAGACGAGAAATTGAAATGTGAAAAAGATTGATAATTGTGTGAGCATGAGAGCCCGATGGGATCAATAAAGCTGGTCAGCTGAATTATGGCTCAGGTGTGCGTGTGTGAGCAAGAGAGCTCGATGGAATCTGAAAGAATGGTTAGTGGAATCATGGTTCGGGTGTGCGTGTGTGAGCATGAGAGCCCGATAGAATCTGAAATGGTTAGCGGAATCATGGCTCGAATGTGTGTGACCTAGGAGCCCGATGGAATCTAAAAGGATGGTTAGCGGAACTAGTGTCGTGTAAAAATGGTGAAAGAGCCAAGGAAATGAATAAGACTGAGAGCCCGATGGAATTTGAAAGAGTCGGTTAGCGGAATTAGTGCTTTTGGGTGGAACAAATTAGCCTGGAAGCCCGATGGAATCTGAAAGACGGTTAACGGAACCAATACTCGAGAAAATAAAATGGAAAGTGAAATCGATATTGATAAAATGATGACACGAATTACGATACGTTGCGTTGACTCTGAAAAGATATTGACACTTTTTGTTGAAATGTTATTTATGTTGAATTGTTGAATCTCTGTGTTTTACTTTGCAAAAAGAATTATATATTATTTTTGCTAAAGTATGGGACATAGTAGTAGGAGTTAGCTACTGAGCTTAAAAGCTCACGGTATTACTTTTGTGACCCTGGCATATTATGCCAGGCCTAGGTGACGAACAGGAAAAGTTTTAATACTCGGAGGAGTTCAGAGCTGAGCAAAATATCGAAGAAGAAGCCGGACATCAAGTAGAATAGATTTACCGTAGTACCCTATCTCTTTGATTTGAATAATTGTATTTGAAACTCGAACTTAATTTTTGTAATGACTCAATTATCGATTTTATTTAAAATAAATGTTGAATTGAATTTATATTTATTTTAATTAATGTTCCTAAAAATCGGGGCGTTACAAAATGAAAACCCTAAGGCTCAGTTTGTTTAGGTGTAAAATGTTTTACCTATTTTCGGTGTTTAGTTGTGTAAAAAATTAGAAAAATATTATACATGTAAAACATTTCCCATCAATTGGATGAAAAATATTTATCCCTAAATCTTCCGTAAGTTATTTTCCGAAATGAACCCGCTGCCTTCTACTGTAATTCTCACTGCTCAACCGCCCAAATTATTAATTAACCACACTCTCAAGTACCGTCTTTTTTCTTCTTTTTTTAATCTTTTGGTTTAAACATGTGAAAAAGAAAGCTTAATTACCAAAAAAAAAAAAAAACCATGTGATAAGAAGAGAAAGGGTCGGGATCCTCTCCGGTTACTGCATGTCTTGGACAGTTTACTTTTTTCTCACACTAATGTATTTTTATCGATAAGAATATCATTGTGAGGTTCTTATTTGAGAGAGAACCTAGCAACTGTTCTATATTTACTGGAGAGATCCCGATCCTCAATATTCAGAAAAATTTATTGTACTTGGAACATTATTTTGCTATTTCTTCTCACTTTCTTCTCAAACTAAGTAAGGAAAAAGAAATTTTTATTTTTTCGTTATTTTTTTTTCTTTTCTCCAAGATCCAAAGGGTTTGTTTGGAACCTATGAAAAAGAGAAGAGAAATAATTTTTCCGTGACTCCCAAATTAATAGAAGTGATAATTGAAAGTTGTGTTTTTTTTGGTAGAGGTAAAATACAAGGCAATTAACCGACTATTGAAGAAATATTGATCGTAGAGCTTGCTCATGGCTTCTTCATCCAATCAGTCGGATGAGAATATGGCCGTCAGCACTTCAAAACCAAGTAGAGTTAAACTCACATCTTTTTCCTCATAGTGAAGGTAAGTTCATTTTACAAGCTTGGTATTTTAGGGATTCAAGGGGTGTTTCCGATAGTGAAATTTTTGTAGATTTTTATTTGTGGTTGAGAAGTACATTGTTAGGTGTTTCCAATACTAAATAAGTTATTAATAAATGTCAAGTTATTTTTGATAGTGAACAAGAAATTAATATGAAAATTAGAAGAGTAGTCATTTTTGCTGCAGAAATTATTTACTTTATTGTCTCCCTGATGAGTTATATGATTACCATTATGAAGCTTACACTGCAACCAGAAAAATTTGGAGGGCAGTTTTTTTGATACATTCATGTTGATTAAGATTTTTTTTTCTCTAATGTCAAACTCTCGCAGAAGGTCAAAAGCATGGAATCAGTTGGTTTGACAACTTTCAAATGGTTGATGACGAATCAGTTGTAGATCAAGCCTATAAAATTTTCCGAATGATTGCAGATCATGCC
>BPLS01008103.1:0-17143 GCA_019656275.1 Rhododendron kiyosumense | reverse complement strand
TCGCCGCCACTACCACCACAATGGCGCAACCTTCACCACAATTACCACCACCATAACAACCACCACCACAATGACCAAATGCACTATACATACTTTTCGTTATATATTTAGACTGCAAATTTATACTTTTGAACTGCAAATTATTAAATGAACACTAACGCCCATGAAAATTTAGACTACAATTTTGCACTTTCAAACTGTAAATTTGTTAATTAAACACCAACACCAGAGAAAATTTAGATTGTAAATTTGCACTTTTAGACTGCAAATAAAAGCACTTTTGTAAACTTTGCAGTCTAAAAGCGTAAATTTACAGTCTATACAAAAATTTAGACTGCAAATTATTAAATGAAAACTAAAGCCAATGAGAATTTAGACTGCAAATTTTCACTTTAGACAGCAAATTTGTTAAATGAACACCAACCCCAGAAAAAATTTAGATTGCAAATAAAGGTACTTTCGTAAACTTTGCAGTCTAAAAGTACAAATTTGCAGTCTATACAAAAATTTAGACTGCAAATTATTAAACGAACACTAACACTAATGGCACAAAAATTTAGACTGCAAATTATTCAATGAGCACTAACGCTAATGAGAATTTAGACTGCAAATTTGTACTTTTAGATTGCAAATTTGTTGATTGAACACCAATGCTAGAAAAAATTTAGACTGCAAATTTATACTTTTAAACTGCAAATAAAGGCACTTTCATAAACTTTGCAGTCTAAAAGTGTAAATTTGCAATCTACACACAAATTTAGACTGCAAATTATTAAATGAGCATTAACTCCAATGAGATTTTAGACTGAAAAGAGAAAATTTCGACTGCAAGTTTGCACTTTTAGAATACAAATAAAGGCACTTTCGTAAACTTTATAGTCTAAAAGTGTAAATTTGCAGTCTACCTAAAAATTTAGACTGCAAATTATTAGATGAACATAACGACAATGAGAATTTAGACTGCAAATTTGCACTTTTAGACTGCTAATTTGTTAAATGAACATCAATACCAGAAAAAATTTAAACTGCAAATAAAAGCACTTTCTTAAACTTTGCAAACTAAAAGTGCAAATTTGCAGTCTAGACAAAAATTTAGACTACAAATTATTAAACGTACACTAACGCCAATGAAAATTTAGACTGCAAATTTGCACTTTTAGACCGCAAATTTGTTAATTGAACACCAATAACTGAGAAAATTTAGACTGCAAATTTATTGCACTTTTAGACTGCAAATTATTTTCTTAAAACACTAACGCCAATAAGACATTAGAAAAGCAAGTGTGATCTAGAAGGAAGGTGAATTACCAAAGAAGAAGTGGTAGTGGTGGAGTGATGGCGGCGGCGTGGTGGTGGTGGTGGTGTTGGTGATGGTGGAGTAGTGGTGGCGGCGGTAGTTGTGGTGATGATGGTGGTGGTGGTGGTGGTGATGGCGGCGCCATAGTGGTGGTCATTGTGCTAGTGGTGGCGGCATGGTGGTGGTGAAGTGGTGGTGGTTGTGATGACGGCGTGGTGGTTGTCATTTCGGTGGTGGCGGTGGAGTGATGGCGGTGGCGGCGGCAGTGGTTGTGATGGAGTGGCGGAGTTGGTGGCGTTGTGGTAGTGGTGGTGGTTGTGGCGGCGTGGTGGTGGAATGATAGCGGTGGCGATGGTGGTGGTGGTGGTTGTGGTGGCGACGGCTTGGTAGTGGTGGTGGAGTGATACCGGTGGCGATGGTGGTGGTAGTGGTGGTGGTAATTGCGGTGGAGGTGGAGGCGTTGTGGTGGTGGTCACGGCAGCAGCGTGGTGGTGATGGTAGCTGCAGCGGCTGCAGATTGGTGGTGGTGGGGATGGGGGTGGGGGCGGATTGGTGGTGGGGGAGTAGTGGTGGTGGTGTTCGTGGCGGTGATGGAGTGGTGGTAGTGGTGATGGAGGTGGTGGTGGGGGCGGCGGCGACGACGTGGTGGTGGTCATTATGGTGGTGGTAGTGGTGGTGGTTATGTGGTTGTAATAAGATCGAAAAAATAAAAAAATGTATTTTTTGTTTTAGCCAAACAAGGCCCTTATTTCTTTTATATAGGTTATTTTTGTCATTGAAATTTGTAGTGGACTAGAGGTGTTAGAAACTTTAGAAGTGGATTGGGTGGGTTAGAAACATGCTACAATGGACTTATCAAAAATTCTCCCTTTGTGATTCTAGTTACGACTTGTACTTTAAAATTTACCTGTTGAACAAGTCATTAGCAAGTTACTCATAATTAAAAAATATTGTTGTTATGTAACCATAACTGCTAGTACCGGAATCCATAATACTTGTACCCTAACCAAATATAGGCGTACAATATCAAAAATTAAATAATGCTACCTACAAATGTTATAACCACAATATAAATTGGTATTATATTACCACAATGAGTCGTACCCAAAAAAATTGACTCGTATGATATTCCGTAGCAAAATCAAAATATGTCGTACCAGAATCAACAATTGTTATACTCAAGCCAAAAATATTTGTAAAATGCCACAAATTTTATAAAATAACCATAATTGTTATGACAACACCTAAAACTGTCATTTTCTTAACACAACGTGTCGTATCAAAAAAATATATATTTAAATGCCACAAATTATATAACAAATCACAATTAATTATTATGATAATATCATAAATTTACGTTTTCTTACCATAATGTGTTGTACCAAAGGAAATTAATTAAAATATTCCGTAATAGCACATGTCTAAAATACCACAAATTCAGCAATATAACCAAATTTGTTATGACAACACCATAAATTAATATTTTCATATCCACAACGTGTCGTATAAAAAAATTCAATCGGGATGTTAATAGTTATAATCAGCAAAATACCATATCACAATTTCAGTAATATAGCCAAATTTGTTATGACAACATCATAAATTGATGTTTTCATATCAACAACGTGTCGTATAAAAAAAATTCAATCGGAATATTCAGTTTACGATAGTTATAATCAGCAAAATACTATACCACAAATTCAGTAATATAACCAAATTTGTTATGACAACACCATAAATTGACATTTTCATACCCATAACGTGTCATATAAAAAAATTCAATCAGAATGTTCAATTAACGATAGTTATAATCAGCAAAATATCATACTACAATTTTAGTAATATTACCAAATTTGTTATGACAACACCATAAATTGACGTTTTCATACCCACAATGTGTCGTATAAAAAAATTTCAATCGAAATGTTCAGTTAACGATAATTATAATAAAAAATACCATATCACAAATTTAGTAATATAACCAAATTTGTTATGATAACACCATAAATTGGCGTTTTCATACGCGGGCGTACAACGTGTTGTATAAAAAAATTCAATCGGAATGTTCAGTAAACGATAGTCAAAATCAGCAAAATACCATACCACTAATTATTTTCAATGCCAGCCACATTATTTTTTCAAAATTTAAAATTTCCACCATATTATCTTAATTTTTGATTCCCTCCACACTATTTTTTCAAATTCTTATTTGTCCCTACACAATACCTCAATAATTTAAACTAAAAATGAAGTTCTCGCTCAAAATTTTCATCCAAGAAATTCACCAAAAAAGTATGATACCCAAATTTTCGAATACAAGTACGATTTCCTCTCAAAATATTAGTTTAAATTAAATTCTTTCGCTACAAAATTTAATTCAAAAAATCAAAATTCCTTCAAATTTTCTTGGAAATTGAGAGGTCACTAAAACAAATAATTACACAATTGTCTCAAGATACGGATATTCAGAGCGGTGCACTTAATAATTGGCACAATATATTTGACAGGTGGATCGGTGCCAAACCTTCACCCTATGCATACAAATCCAAATTTAACGGTGGTCCTTGGAACTAGGTCGTGGAAGTACAATATAAATAATTTTGTAAATTTATTGTCATTGACTTTCTTTTAAAAAAAATTATTATAGTCAACATACTGATTTACACCAATGACATAGGCTATAATATGATCTACAAGTGCGGGCCAAGCACTAAGACAAATGCATTTGAGGCCACTGCCTTCTCAAATTTTTAGCCTTGAAATAGGGCTCCTATATATGTACCAAAAAGTATTATAAAATTAATAACCTTTAGATTTCAAATTCTCAATTATGTACTACAGTGAAAAGGTGTTGGAGTTCGGACATTTATCCAAAAGATCAGGGGTTCAAGTCTTGCACCCTTCGTTTCTTCTTTTTTTTTTTTTTTAAGAATGCTGTATTTTGGTTGAATTACATAGAGTCCTTATAGTTTCATACTTCAACAAATCTAGTTGTTCAATTTCAATATAACATTAAAATCTAATAATGCACCATTTGAGCCCCAGGTAAGGTGTGTTTTTTTTTTTAAATCTAAATCGTCTATCTTTTATCTAATATCAATTAGGTCATTCATACCAAGAATGATGTTAATGGTTTATAGCTAGATACTTAATTAGATGGAAAATATCATTCTATTATTCAATCTGCGTGCCGATGATGGAGCTTCCTAAACCTGATTGAGGCAAAAATTTACATAGGTGAGTTAATCAACAAACATAAAAAAACTCAACGGATTTAATTATCATTATTGTGTCACGGTAGCATGGCTACCGTATATTCAACTACAACAGAGGACTAAGTTTCATACCAAATATAAATTGAATATACAATGTAAATGTCGTTAGTGAGTGTATTTTTAGAATGATCGATCAGGACTGTTAGGATGTCAAGTTATACAATATTTAATTTGTGATATTTTAGACATGTATCTTGCTTGGGTATAACAATTATTGATTGTGCTACGACATATTTTGGTCTTGTATCTAGTATCTTTTGATCGATTTCTTTTGGTACGACACATTGTGGTAAGTAAGTGCCAATTTTTTGTGTTGTCATAACAATTGTGGTTATGTTATATAATTTGCAATATTTTACATATGAGAGAGAGGGAGAGAAAGTCAAGAAGGAGAGAACAACCTGTTACCTGTTAAGCCTTTTTTTATTTTATTAATTGATTTAATGAATGGGTGGTCCAAATTATTCACTTTGAAATCCAATAGTTTAAAATCATAGTGCGTACGGTGCACCCCCCAATAAGGAGTGTGTACCAGAGGACTACCCATACAACAATAACGATATCAATGTAGTTTCCAATTGGTGGAGGGTTGGATACAGACCAACATTTGACTATATGTGCATACAGTGACTGTTCACACATATTTTTAACGACCCCCCTATACTACCAAAAGTCGAGGATTACAGTGACTGTTCACACATATTTTTAACAACCCCCCTATACTACCACAAAAGTCGAGGATTTCAAGGGACCTTATGCCGTGGAAGCATGACTCCCAAATCAAAACTTGTAACATCTTGTATTTTTCTAAATATTAATTTTACTTAAGACAAAAAAAAAGTAAAAGAAGGCATTCGGTTGTAGTGTGAGTGTCATACACGTGGTGATTGTATAGAATCCATGGGCAGGTGGCACACCTTAGTAGCTTTACATGTTTATGTGCATAATTTATAAGGTGAAGAATCTTTGTCCTCCTCTTAGATAGTAAATTGATTCTTTCCCATTTTTACATAGAGTTCTTTTGTACACATGCAAAGCCGTGAGTTATCCATCATTTCGAGCAAGAAAATCATTGGTGATTTGAGGTCCAGTAGTCGTACAACTTATGGGGTCGATTCTTGAGGTGGTGTTCACATATCTTACGATACTCATTTAAGGTACCGGGTAGTGTGCAATATATTCCAAGCTAAATCTCTTTGGTGTTCTTTGATTCTCTCATATTTGTACTCATTTGCTGTTTAAGCTTATTGATTCAGTTATTGTCATTTCTTGTATCGTGACACAGAAAATATTTGGCTGAAAACCATGGAACAAATTGATATATGTTTAAACCCACCGGGTCACAGAGTTATGAAAGATGTTCGATGGACTGTCCCACGGGGAGTCCAGAATGTTTATGGGGCCCATCTGTCCAATATAGAGTTTAGACCTGGGTGATGCTTGGCATGTTATCGAGACGAGCCGGGTATGAGGCTACAAATGTAAATGTTCAGAATGATCTTACTTGATTTGCTATCCTCATTTATTGATCATATTCTTAACGATAGCCATGTTTGTTGTCCTCATATTGCATATACTACCCGAGTGTTTTATATTTTTCAAGTGCCGAGCAAGTTAGTGGAGACCCGAGTTGGAGTATTTGAAGGGTTAAGCTTTATAGAGATTATTTAGAAAATCTGTATCATTTTGGAGGTTTTTAGGCCCCCCATGTATATTTGTTCTTGTGGACTTGTAATTATTAGACATGTGATAATTTTGAGGCAATATAAAAATTCGGATCTTCACAAAACTTGAAGGCAATAGAGAGGGTAGGTCATCCACAGATCCGATTCAATTGTGCTCATGATTATCTTACTTACTTTGTTCAAAATCTAGAGCATCGGTAATGCACATAATCCATACTCATCAATCCATACATCAAAAACAATTAACTTTGAAAAAAGAAAGATGAAATTTAAAAGAGCTTGGGGACTGGTACTCAATTCATATGGCACAATCACGATACTGTTCTGCTATCAAGAGTAGCCCGAGGAATGGAAAACTGTTATTGTTCAACAAAAGTTACCGAACAAGCTACTAAAAGAAATAGTACAGAACATGTACATATATAAAGCAGAAACCAACTGTACAATCTCATTTCTGCAGAAAAGATCTAACGTAACACATACAGGTCAACACCTTTTGCCAACCAATCTGCACATAATTAAACATCTAATATAAATGATAACCATAACCAGGAAACAAAAAATGCAGCTCATAAGTGATTAACTAGCCTGCAGCTTCGTTATTTAATACTTTCATCATGAACTAGCCACAATCACAAGCAGTTCCGCGGCACTTCCGCCGACTGCCTCCTAGTAGAAAACAGTCTAGATATTCTTCGCTACAAATGCTGTCAAGCCTCCAAAGTACAAAGCCACGTCTATCCTTTTGTCCGCTTAAAGTATCATCATCCACCAGTGAAAAAGAAAATCTAATGTAGCATCTTTAAATAAGAGCAATTATTTGTGCAGTCCATCAAACAAGACATAAAACCCATTAAGCCTGTCGTCTCCCTTGGTAGTGACATGCCCCTTTCCTGTCTTTGTAATACTCTTAGGAACTCATCGGTGCTCAAACTCCCATCACGATTCGTGTCAAACACGTAAAATATCATATCAACCACATTATCTGTGAGAGAGATGCCACAAATCTTGTGGCGAAGAAGATTACTTGATTAATATGAAGGGCTCAATTGTAGGAAGAAAAGAAAAGAAAAAAACTTGAGATAAAGAAATCCCTTTGTCTGCATTTGTTTGTGTTTTCACTATTCTGGACATCTAAATTAACCGTCCAAATTTTTCATTTCATAATTTTATGATTTTAATCAACTTTTCCCTCAAGAACTAAGTGATATCTTTTGATTGAAATCTTGAATTATTTGACGATACATTATCTGTTGACCTGATTAGAGAGCATGACTGCCAAACAGAACAAAACAAATAGGGATGGAGGGAGTGCTAGGAGTCCAAGGATAGAAAAAATACTTGGTATGCAGCTCTTTGGAAATCTAGCTTTGTTAGTTGCCCAGTCACTTTTCCATGACTGAAGATTGCCATAGACAAAGGCCGTAATCTCTGCCTCAGCTCGGCGAAATTCTTGAATTCTACAAATGTAATGCGTACCTCTCTGAGACAAGGTTCATCGTTTAATTCTTCTACACGATCAAGAAACTTGTTTATATAGCTCATGTCAGCAGATGCAACCATGGACAACACAAAATCTTTACCTGATATGGTTCCTTGTGACTTGTAGTCATAATGGGCAAACTCTAGCCGCAATATCTACATAATTGGAAAAAAAATTACGATTACTTTGCCGATTGGGTACCACAATAAATCAAGTTAAGTAAAACATTCCAATTCATCATGTAGTTTTGAACTAGAATTTCAAGCACAATTGAACTAGGCGAAGTTCACTCCTCTCTAGAAGCATTCTTCATCTTTAATGCATTCCTAAAGGATAAAATGCAAATCATGGAAGTACTGATTGCTTTGGAAGATAGAGTTCCAAGAAAAAAGATGGCGTATATGGATTTCTATATTCCTGATTTCTAATATAGAAACTCTGCTAAAATTACCACGTACGACAGAACCACACATCATGTTACTTCGGAAGTTAGTTCCTAACACCAAATTTGAGGGCTATAATGTGATGACAACAGCAATATCGTCAGGAAGCGTAACGAATATAGGGTCTAGGAAAGTGCAAAATCACGATTGTGAGTGCGGCTTACTGATCTTGCAACCTGAAATTTAAGTTTGAAGTAAAGCATGTGATAGAGCTATTTCAAACCAGTTCAAGATGGATGCTAAACCCACAGTATTGCACTATAAAAGACACGTTGACTTGCACTTGTTATGCACACTGAAATGACCCGTAATGGAATGCAATGCAAATAGACTTGTTATGCATAAAAAGCCAGAAAGCACAAAATTCAACCACCAAAAAACTTAGTGTTTCCTGGTTAGAAGAGATCATAACACAAACTATAGTCACTTCAAAAAATTTAAAGAGAGAGAGAGAGAGAGAGAGAGAGAGAGAGAGAGAGAGTGTGACCAACTAACTTCATCATGTAAGTCTCTGAGAAACTGCACAAATTTCTCATGCTCAAGGCATTCGTTGCCGTCTTTCCCAAAGAAGTACTCTAGGAGACCGCCATTTTCTACAGAACCAGTAACATTTAGTCCAATACGCAGTCCATCTCTGTGGTGAGCCCCCTTCCTGTTATAAGTTCGCATCAATGCCATCACCTTCTTAAATTCCTCTTTGTCTATCCGTCTGTTCATTCAGGCCAGAGGTTGAAAACTTGAGAATGCATACAAGATATAAGTAGATTCATAGTTTGAGTTTCAGCAAACAGAGAACTATTTTACTAGCTATTAGCAGCAATAAAGACTATATATCTTGAAGAAGGAAAAATCTATGATGTACCCGGGGAGACCATAAAAAGTTTCAAAATATCTTTTGCCATATTTTGGGTAAAATTTACAGAAAGTTAAGTCATCTTATGGTTGCTGTTATAGTTGGAAAATGTTATGCATCATTGTGGTAAATTTTGTGCCATTTGTGAAGAAAATATGTTGGTACGAACTAGGTGGTGAATGTTATTTTTATAATTGTTTTTTCAAGCTTACGCCATTTTTGTTGTGAATGTTATCCTTGGTACACCATAGAAGCTCCCCTTGAAGAATCCTCAAACATCGATCTAGGAAGCTAGACGAAATGTCGTGAAATGAGTGTAACAAACTCACATGGTAGACATACCCATTATTATTAAGGTCAAACATTTTAAATGCTACAGAAAAGCTGGACTCCGGTATGCTGAGAATTGTTACAAAGAATATATACCTGTTACAGCAACAAAAAAACAAAAAGACATGACTTTAGACACACTGCCTTTTTATAACTTAAGAGGTTTGGATAATGTAGTGAACCCCAATTGTAGACATTTCGTACAAGTTGCCACTCACTCTGCAAATGATATAAGTCCATCGCCGTTTGTATCAAATAGCATAAAAAAATCCGAAGGAGCACAATGCAACTCGCCAGGGACCAACTCTCCTTTTAGAAATCCCTCTCTAACACGATTGGATTCAGATGGAGAAAAAACGGGGACAACTGCCCGCATCAAATCAGCTGGTGTCATAAGTACCTCTCCACTTGGGGTTCAGATCGGTGCAAAGTACTCAAAAACCTGAAACAACAAAACCACATAATATATCGAACACGAAATAAATATTCGGTCATGGAAGCAAAACCTACTTTTGGAATTAACTTCCTGTGACTTACAATCTTGAGTAACTTGAGGCTCTAGGATTGTGACGATGGATTCAAATGCAGAGCTCAGGACTAGTGTAATCTAATTAGTTAGGAATCTAAAGAATTCAGTCATCAACGAGACAACCACATGTATAATAGCTAGAGACAATAACACAGGCATTATAGAGTCTCAATGCACGCTTAAATTGTGATTAAATCATCCCTTTCCTATATTAAAGACACCAAAGCGACATGTTCTTAAGAACCAAAAAAGCATTTCGTATTCTATGTTTTCGATACATTATATTGGAGAGGTAAGAAATCCAAAATTGATTTTACTTGTTCTAATATCCAACATATTCAGGCAGTCATCATAATATATCTCTTGATGACATACAAGTTTTGGTTAGTATTAAAGAAGAGATAGTAACGCGAATATAGACAAACTAAATTCTTTTATTGTGGGATTTGCATTGGTTTATCATCTGACATCTCACAACATCCAATTTAAAGTGACCGAGATAGCTCGACTAAGTAACTGACAATATATAGCTATAATATTTATATTTGTCAGATCAGGATTTCAACCGAATTACGTACAACAACAGTGGAAACCATATACCCTGCTTAGGTTGATAGTTGTAATAATAGAATATCTTCAGTGAAGTTGCATACCTTTTCTGGAGGATTTTGCATCCTCGTGCGTTTTTCATACTTAAAGAAAACCTTTCTCCTGTATGCATTTGAAAATACAAATATGGCATTATACCGAAGAGTTACCTGTTGTTAATAGAAAGCATGACAGATTGGATAACTATTAGCTATACAAAATGAACAATGTCCAGTTAAGCGAGTGACCACTTTTCCAACTGTAGACATGAACACCAAATCGTTTGAAACTACAATGGAACTTCTAAGTCAAAATAAAGGTAAATAAATGGGATGTCATCCTACCAATTGCCATCGACCCTCCATTCGCAAAGCATATATGGTCTTTCACACGTAAATGACTTAACTTTAAAGCTCACACTGAATCTACTATGAATGCAACTTAGGTCAGCCAACCATGATTGCAACCCTAACAGTTTAACCTATGAAGAGAATCAACAAACTTAACAAGGTATCAAAGCTCAGGTTGGGAGTGGTCTTGGGTTCAAGCGTCATTTGTTCCTCACTTGCATTCTGCCTCTTCACTTCATACTTTCTATTGATCTACTGACGAATATTTGTATGTCTATGTGCAAGACGAGGTTGCTAGTGAATAAAGGCGTTGTCACGCCCCAAATCCAGAAGCATGATCGGCTGTGTACCATGAAGCAATCATGGGACACGAAGCCTAATTAAAAATATTTTTAGCAACTTTAAACAAATAATGAAAAACTGGATATTTTATTACAATAAAAGTGCGACATGAAACCAATATTTTTCTTAAGCAAATGACACGATATCCGATATTCCAATCTCCAAATTCCACAGCGGACTGCCAATTAATAAAAGTGCGGAAGCTAACAAATAAAAGTGCGGAAGCAGGTTGACACGATAAAAGAAATAAAAATGCAAACGCCCTAGAGGTCCAAACACAAGGTCCCGACAATGCCACAGAGTCCACTATAATGCTCCATGAACTAACCTGAAAAATAATGTGGAATAAATCCGTCAGCTGACGAGCTCAGTGAGTAGTTAAGCATGCTAAGGGTGATAATACAAAATGACATACTTTCGAACGAACGATAACGAGAGTTCCAAGAGGTGGTTTCGAATTAATAAGGGAGATAGATGGTTTAACGAATACTAACAGCAAATCAAATACTGAACAAACTGATCAACAGCTCAACAAAGAGTATCCACCAGTTGAATAACAGATTAATGAATAATATGAACAATCATCGAATCACCAAAATAATTATACCAAACAACGAGTCCAATAATATCCAAAAGATGAACAACAATAAACGGGAGTCTAAACCAAAGTGGGAACCATATCTTCCAATTACCAAGTACCAAATGCCAAATATTTTCTCAGGGCCTAGCCCGTTGGATCCAACGCCGTACTTAGAGTCACCACAGGATGGCGCCTGGGACCTTTTTCCTAAGTCGATCCGGAGTAGGGTCACAGGGTATTTCACAAGTCTTTTCCCTATCCGTTGAGCACTAAAGTCACAGGGTATTTCACAAGTCTTTTCCCTAGCGGCCAAAGTCACCACGGTATCTCACGGGTCTTTTCCTTGGACTTTAATAAATATAAACATAATCCATGGTCCCAAACACATAAGAACAACAGCGAACCAGAGTCACCTGACCGGCCAGGATTATTCCCCGTGTCGTTGCAAAGTCACAATAATATTATAGAGTCAACGAATCGACGACAATAAAAGTAAGGGCAATCGATCAATCACAAATATTCTCAATTAACCTTGTATGCCAAAAGGGTACGTCAATTGTCATTAATTATGAGAACAATGAATAAGAGTATCATTTATCGGATCAACAATAAAGAAACAAATTGTCAAGAACAAATAGGCTCAAGAGGATTCCAAAGAAAGGGATCACATGCTTAACCACTCACCTCCATCGAACAGTAGATCGCCATAATGCAATGTCCGAGTGCTCTACTAGGCTGAACATAAAGAATGTATGTAGGAAAGTCAATCTAATGAAAATGACTACAACTCTAGTTACCACTGTAACTAATAACGAAATAATTAGTTAATTACTACTAATATTGACTCTCCATGCCATAACTAAACTCCCGGAACAGGCCGATGGATTAATTTCACAATTCTCTTATCTCGACACAGGCACACACCAAAACGTCTTGACACATGCCAAACTTTGGTACCCCAATGAAAACAAATCAAAACCCAAACTACATATATATTATAGCTATGAAATCCATATCCCGCACAGAGAAGAGAAAAAGACAAGGAGAAGATTATTACCGAGGGACTTCTTGATAGCCCACTGCTCCAAAATCCACCGCTGAACACTCTCTCTCTCTCTCTCTGCTGCACAAACTCTCTCTAACGTGATGTATTAAAAACAAACCCTACCACATGCCTTCCTTATATAACTGATCACGTACAAACCTAACCTTTCTAGTTTAATTACACGTTCAGCCCGAAATTTCTTTTCCACATTCAATAATCACTCGTCGGGGAAAAATAACTAATTATAACCCAACTTAGAATTTCAATATAAGCTATTTGAGTTTAGATAAATTTTCAAAATACATAAAGTAAATAACAGTTGATGTCCTCTTTTTTTTTTATTAGAAAGAAGTTTGAAAAAGAAAAATGAAAGATTTAATTATTCGCGTCAAAATACTATTTTTTTTTTAAACTGAAAAACTGGGATGTCACAGACGTTGAATGACGTTTTATACATTTTTCGGCTCATTTCCTACCTGCTTAAGTTTTCAGGACGACTAGAACTTAATATGTGCCACCTAGGCATTTCACATAATGATGTTTTTACTTTTCTAACCAATTTTGTAGCCTAGTTATACACTATAGTGACAGGGAAACTCCTGTCCCTGCTTTGCATTCTTCCTTCATCATAGCGAAAGAACTTCAACGAGGAAAAAATTGCACTGACCTCGGGATGTTCACATCGATCTGTGATATTCCCCTATGTCTAACATTCGGTTGGACTCCTAAAATAATTGTTCTAGCTCTGTCCTATCTTTTGTTTCATCTCCAGCCGAGCGATCCCAAACAGCGGTTACAGATCTACTACCATAAATTCGATGCATAATCTCAGGATTCAAAAGTGTGTTCCTAAACAGTCTCATTCTTATCAATAATGCAACCATTTCATTTACCATGTTCCATGTTAGCCACATTAGTCATCATTTGTATTCTTCTATGTAAAAACAAGATTTTACTTGTAACAATTAGCCGCATTTTGATTGCAGACAACGTTAGGGTACACACCCCTAATATATGGCGTACGGTATTCACTTTTGTATTTGGAGCCAAAAAAAGTCGTATCCCACAACAAAATCTCGTAAGTGTACAGTAACAGATTTGTATCTTGGGCCACAAAAATTAATGAACAACACCACGAAAATTAAAAAACAACACCACAAAAATTTCATAAGTTTGCATTGTATTTTTTGGCATTGGCCATCTTTTAATTCATGGATTGAACCACAAAAATTCATAAAAGTAACAACAAAAACTTATGAAATAAATCACAAAATTCATATCTTTGCAAAAAAAATTCATAAGGCGTGCATCGTATATCCCAAAAAGGAGAGTATACCGAATACTCATGGTAAGTATTTTTTTGATGTTCTTGTGGTAAGTATGATGTTCTTGTGAATGTGTGCTTTGGATTCTTTTATCTTTCGCATTCAATTCTCATAATCGTACCCAAATTCCTGACAGAAATTCAATGTTATTGATTAGTACCTCCAAATAGGAACTTGGGTTTCTTCTCAGGCTCGATACTATCTTCCCTGAATTCGAATCAGAAACAGAGGAGGACCAATAACGGAGCCCTAAACCCGGCCCAACACCGACGGCCCAAGCTATCGGTAAAGGTTGTTGATCGGTATTTGTCCCGAAATTTGACAAGTTAAAAACTGAATACCGATATCTGAATGAGTTGATCTTTTATAGAAACTCCTACAGACATGTTTTACACAAATAATTGAATGGCTCCGATTATTATTGTCTCGAAAGTTACTGTTTTATCCCTTGAATTATCCCCACATATATTTATACGTATATATACATACATTTATACTTTTAAAAGCCTCTTTGTTTTTACAATTCAAGTTTGAACAACTCAATGCTCAATGTGCCTACATTTGTGACTAATAATGAATGTCAAAGAAGAATTAAAATATCACCAACGGTGGTACTAATTATTTAAGAGTACATAATGCTTGTTTACTACCCATAGTGACCTCATCAATAAATGTTGTAAGTACTCATCAATCCCTACTCTTCGAAAGAAATTTTAGAGAACAGGAAAATTTAACTAATTGATTATTAATTAAATGCAAATAGCACTGGATGGATAGTTGGGTCATATTTAGTAATAGTCTGTCCTGCAATAGACTTTGAAAATAATAAACTTAAATTTTTGAGCCGTTCATTTTGTTTAAAACATATTTTTTTAGAGTTTTTGGAAAAGATCGAATCATTCGGATATCGGTAAAGGCTCTTGATCGTTATTTGTCCTGAAATTTGACAGGTTAAAAACTGAATACCGATATTTGAATGAGATGATTTTTTATAGAAACTCCTACAGATATGTTTTAAGCAAATAATTGAACGGCTCCGATTATTATTTTATCAAAAGTTGTGTCAATTGTTTTATCCCTTGAATTCGCCCCACATAAGTTTAGACGTATATATACATACATGTTCCAAAACTAGGCGTCAAATTATTTGTAATTTGACTATTGCCACCGTGTTTCTTTTTCCAAATACTCATTGCATCCATTTTCTACAGCTAACATGATCACCAATAGCTATAGTATTAGTGACCTCTCAGCTCATCAGTAAATGTTGAATGTACTCGATCGATCCATCCCTACAGTTCAAAAATACTAGTCCCTCCATCCCATAAATTTAAATTCGATAATACTATTTTTGTGTCAATTGTTTTATCCCTCGCAAAACAATGACGTAAAAATAATACAATTTTTGTAAGAAAAATTTAAATTCTTTTCAATAATTCATTAGATATCGACGAGTTCTTTTAATTTATGAAAAAAATTTAAATTTTTTCTTGAAAAAAATGCATTATTTTTGCGTCATCGTTTTGCGGACCGAATAAATATTCTGGGACAGAGGTAGTACTACTATGACATGACCTTTTTGCTTTGTTTAGATAAGATATAGGTTACTTAGAGCATCCAAATTAATCCTCAAAACTCACTTTTTTATTTTAGCTAGTTACTTTTATATAATTACACAGAATCAGGCTCCTTATTCTCATTGTCTACTCAATCAAATATTCAAACCCACCCCGAGAGAGAGAGAGAGAGGTAATAAAATAAGGAGAAGTGGGAGTGAATAGTGGCTAGAATAAGGAGAAGTGGGAGTGAATAGTGGCTAGTCAATCTAATTAGACTAGTCACTTCCTGGAGGAAATTAGTGATTTCGAGGAAGGTGGCTCTCTTTCTCTGGAATTTTGAGTCCATTGTTTCGGTTTTTTGGTTTCTTTTCCTTTCAGATTGTTCTTTGCCTTATTGGTATTCGGTTGCTTTGGGCATTTTGGTTGTTTGGTTTGTTTTAGGTTATTTGCCCGTTTGTTGTGGTGTCTTTGGTTGGCTTTCTTGCCTTCTTTGGGTGTTGTTTCCGGGTGGTGTTTCTTCAACTGGTGTGCCTGTTGATCCTTTAATTTTAATCTTTGCAATCTCTTCAAAGATTAATAAAATCTTTTTGCCTAGAAAAAAAATTTCAAAATAGTAAGGGAGGAGGTGAGCTTGATTTTGAGATATTTTGGAGTGTTTTTTCTATTTTGGCTCAGCAATTTAGTTTAAAGGTGGGTTTGATGAGCCTGATATATTGATGCTCCTACACAGCTAAATACAAGACAAGATCATACAAATTACTGATATTTCTCAACAGTACAGAAGTAATAGAGTAGTAAACAAGTCTCAGAACTTGGGAAGAGTGTCCGACTCCTCTTGGAGTTGCAACTTTTTAGATGTGTCAGGTGCTTCTCAGTTAAACACCATGAGAAACATAATCCTGTTGCGGTACTTGTATATTAGTATATGTTATTGTTTTCTCTGTTACGGCCATACGTATGGTCAATGTGCCTCTCTCTCCAACTAAGTAACCAACCTCTGGCTGTTGAACAGAATCAAAACGATGTCTTGGTTGTGGTTGATTCAAAAGACTATCCTGAACTCCTAGGGTTTCTTCAACGCAATCAGGATGACCAGCAGTTTCGAAGGAAGCTTGCTGCCAAGGCTTTTCAACATGTTGCTTCTTATGATTCTGCAGTTTCAGAGTGGCTGCGGAAGCAGATTGTTGGAGGTACTCACTTCAACTCTATTTTAGCTTCACACTGCAACTATTGAATGAGAAACTTGCATGTTGATGACATGATGCCAGTTATCAGTTGGAATTCTATGTCATTCAAATAAAAAAAATTTCTTGTGGTTTCCTAATGCTTTAATCCTTGAATTGCTGTTGTTCGTTCTCTATGTTGGAAGACGATTTCCCTTCCAGCTTAACGGTGCCTCTCTCGCTCAAATTTTCCCTGCGTTATGGTGAAAATCCTCATCAAAAGGCAGCATTTTATG
>BPLS01008099.1:0-12764 GCA_019656275.1 Rhododendron kiyosumense | reverse complement strand
CCTCTCCCTCTCCTCTCCCTCTCCCTCACCCTCTCCCTCTCCTCTTCATTCAATAGTCCCAAAACACAATCTGCTGATACTCCAGATTATTTTAAAATCACACATTTATGCTGAGTCCATATAATTTGTCGTGAACTCTACGAGAATGTATGGTGCTAGAGTGCCCCGAATTGAAGCACCCTGTGGCTGTTCTCCAAGAGCAGTGAATAATTAGACCTCCCAAAAAGTTACTCAGTAGGATGCATGACTCTTGATATATGAAAATATCTATGAAAAAAATGAACAGTCGAGATTCACGGTATTTAGACATTTTCGTGTACCCAGAGTCATAATATTTTGCCACTCCTCTAATTAGACATCTCTCTACAACTTAATTTTACTCTTTAATTCAGCAGAACCAATCTCTCTCCCGCCTTTTCGAATGATCGGAAAAAAAAATTCTCCTCTCTCTTGCATCAAATTCCTATAAACCCCCCACCCCTCTTCTCTCGAATCTGCGTTTCCATTTCCACAGTACCCAAAACCCAATCAACACACCTGAAATTGAAATGGGAGTACTGGCGGCGAATCCGATCCCAGCCGTCGTGCTCCTCCTCTCTTTACTCGCGGTGGGGACTCCGGTATCTGCCAGACTTAAAACCTTCACTATTTCATACGATGACTTCTACACCACCGAGAAACTGTACTTCAATGATTCGACGCTAGCCAGCGGTGCCCTCCACGTCACGGTGGAGTCGCCCGATCCCGCCCAACCCACCAACCAATCCGGTCGAATTTTATACGCCAAGTCTTTCAAGCTATGGGAAGACCGGAACGACACTTACTCTGACCGAGTGGCGTCGTTTAACACCTCGTTCCTCGTGAACCTCGACCAAATGATTGGTTTTCCCACCGCTGGTGAAGGCCTGACGTTCGTGGTGGCGCCAAGCGTCAATCACCCGCTGAATAGCTTCGGTGGGTACTTGGGTCTGACTAATTCCACCACCGACGGCAACGTTTCGAACCAGATTATCGCAATCGAACTCGACACATTTCAAGAATATTTCGACCCGGACTCGAACCACGTCGGACTTAATATAAACTCTGTCGTATCTAAGAACACCACCTCGTTGACCCCACTCGGGTTTGTGCTGGTTCCGCTCAATGGATCGCACCATTACTTCAACGTATGGGTCCAGTACGACGGAATCAAAAAGGTAATTATTCCACGGAACTTCATTCCTATAATTGCTATAAGCACAGACGTAGTTTAGAACCATTTGATAAAAAAAAAAAAATTCTTTCCGTTCTCTTGTTCTCTTCTTTTCTCTCGGCCTCCGCTTCTCCTCTTGAAGAATCGAGAGGCTAAAGAATAAGTTGAGATTTGCAAGTAGCAACAATTGGTGTTATTTTAAAGATTCTCTTAATACTTTGGCTTTTTTCTTTGAGCAAAGTCTACTTTCACCCCTTGTGGTTATCGCAATATGCGAATATCTCTCTTATGGTTCAAAACTGAGCACATAACCTACTTGTTGTTTTGAAAATGTGCTGATAGACCCCATACTGTCAAGTTTTCTATCCATATTAACGGAGGTGTATCTCGCACGCCTCTAGAATGTAATCTGAGTCGTTCATAATGTATTAAATAAAGAATAGAGTATCTCTGTAAAAAATCATCTTGATCAGACATCAATAACTCAGTGATTTAAGTTTTAGTAAATTCAAATTTTAAATTTTAATTTCATAACAAAATCGATTCGACCATGGGTTTTTCATTTTTTGATTGACTTGAATTTTGACATAGATGTAGTACTCGTCAAAATTTACAATATCAACGGTTTAGATTTAATTTTTGGTATAAAGGATGGTGTGATTAGATTTTAAAAAAAAAGAATCAAATGACATGATAAAGGTATATCGGTCTTTTAATGCTATGTCCGTTAATATGAATGGAAAACATGACGGCAGGAGGTCTATCCACACATTTTCAAAACCACAGGTAGATTATGTACTTACTTTTGAACCATGAGGGGGGTATCCGCACATGGCGATAATTACAGGGGTCAAAGTGGACTTTGCTCTTTTTCTTTCTAATTTTTTGTTTAGCTTTTTGTCAAAAAAATTTGAGAGGTATCATTCGTCTTGTTTGATAGAAATTACGTAAGTAATAAAAAAGTAGCAAAAGTAAAAAAAGACAATTCCATGGAGACCCTAGCTTTAAAGAGTGCCTGGTCCACTTGTTCTCGCACGTTTTTTGTTTAACAATTTAGTAGTATTGCTTTCCAAGGAAGGAGACCCTAGCTTTATCATACTAAAATTTTCTTAATTTTGTCCAACAAAACATAAACAGTTCATCGCGGTTTACATGGCTCAACAAGTAAACCCAACGGATCCGACACCCCCCAGACCCGCTAACCCAATTCTTACGTCATATCTGGAGCTTAGAGGGGTCGTGAATCAGAACTCGTATTTCGGATTTTCGGCATCAACGGGCAGCTCAACAGAACTCAACAGAATTTTACGATGGAACTTGACAGTGGAGTACTACTACGAGGTAAATTGGGAGAAGATTGGCATCAGATTCGGGATACCCACAGTGGTACTTTTAGTGTTGATGGTGGTTTCGGGATACTACTTACGAAAGGAGTTCTTATCACTACGGTCGTATCAGAAAATGTTGAAAAAGGTGAAGGAAATGCCCGGGATGCCAAAGGAGTATCAATACAAAGATTTGCAGAAGGCTACAAACAATTTTGCGATGAAGTTGGGACAAGGTGGGTATGCAGAAGTTTACAAGGGGGTATTGCTGAATCAAAAGGATCTGGAGGGGGAATTGCTGAATCAGCAGTATTTGGAGGTTGCAGTGAAGATGTTTTCTAGAAAGAGTTTGGAGGGTCAAGAAGTTGATTTCCTTGAAGAGCTTGAAATCATCAATCAAGTCAGGCACAAAAACCTTGTTCGATTACTGGGTTAGTCCTTTTTTCCAATCCTAATCGTTCCCCATATGGCCTATTTCTCAAATCTTAATTTGTTACTCCCTTTGTCCTTTTTTAAATGTCTTATTCGTAATTCCAACTTATTAAAAAGATATCATCATTACACCTTTCACATCAACTTTTACCTCCACTTTCCATCCTTACCTTCTATAAAAACATTATCATTACATGTTTACTCACCAACTTTTCAAAAAGAAATCTACTTTTAGGGGCAAAATGGAAAATTCACCAACTTTTACCCACTAACTTTACAAAATAGACACTTATTAAGGGACAGCCCAAAATAAAATGCTGAACTCTAAAAAAGAGACGGAAGGAGTAGAATTTTTTTGTCATTGTTGACCGTTAAAACTATTGAGATAGTTGCATGCAATTATGTCCAACATAGATCATGGATTTCATATGTGCCATGAGGTGAAATAGTGGACTTAATTGCCTCGGTCTATTTTTTAGAGCAAACATCTAGTGGGTGTAATTGCAACCTTCTCAATAGTTCAAGGATGAAATAGTTTGGCTATAAAGTTAATAGACGATATAACCACATATTGGATAGTTTATGTGATAAAAGTGGAAATAACCCTTACTTATTTGTTTATTTTGAGTCTGAATATAGATAAGCGAAATATGAGATTATGTCGTCTCAGGATCTGACAATCATACTTTTGTTTGGTTTGGGAATCTTACGACGACTTGGATAGGTAATCTAGAATTATAAAACAGAGGTAATTAAAAGTCTATCAAATACTCTGCCCTTGTTGATATATATGTCAAGCAATAATGCCCCAAAGGGCAAACTATATCCATATGTATCTGTAATTGAGTTCACACTAGAGCAGCAGAATATATTAAACACTAGAAGTAGTTTCATAGTAATGAGCGTTGACATTAATCCGGGGCCAAACATAAATACATCAACACTAACCATACATGCATGAATTGTCCTCATACAATGCAAGAGTTGTCCCTTGTACGCACAGTCATACGCAAAAACATCTCTATCTCTATCACAGGATGGTGTTACAGTCACAAGCACAGGAAGCTGCTGTTGGTTTACGAGTACATGCCAAAAGGCAGCCTCGACAAACACCTCTTCGGCGATGCCAATAGCATGCCATTGAGCTGGGATCTCCGCTGCAAGATCATCACCGGGGTAGCCTCCGCCCTCCTCTACCTCCACAACCACTACAATAAGAGGGTGGTCCACCGCGACATCAAGGCCAGTAACATCATGCTTGACTCCGACTTCAATGCCAAGCTAGGAGACTTTGGCCTTGCACAGGCCCTAGACCACGAGAAAAGCTCGTACATACAATCCAAGGGCATTGCGGGAACATTTGGGTACATGGCCCCCGAATACGTGCAAGAGGGCAAGGCCACCGAGCAGTCTGATGTATATGCTTTTGGAGCAGTTCTGTTGGAAGTGGTTTGTGGTTGTAAGCCCCTCACCCAAATTGGCACATACTCGTCATTAGTAGATTGGGTTCGGGCCTTGCATCACGAAGACAAGTTGCTTGAGGCGGTTGACAGTAAGCTTAGGCAGGACAATATTTTCAGGGATGACAAAGTTGTGAAGGAGGTCGAAAGATTTTTGCTTCTGGGCCTTGCCTGTTCTCATCCAACAGAGAGTGAAAGGCCCAACACTCAGGAAATATTTAAGATGCTATCGGACTCGATGCCTGTGCTCTACGTGCCGCCGCCTTACAAGTCACCGTGTGCGCCAATTGGGGAGGAAGACATCAGTCAGGCCACTACCACCAACACAACACCCTTTATGACCGCGCATTGTGAATCAAGTTCGACGCCACTGGCCATCTGACACCGGAGTTCCCAAAATAAATCAAGTTCTGCCAGCAAGATGTTTTTTGAGCTTCTTTAAAATCTGTTAAGTCCTTTTGAAGTTTCTAACTGTTTTTTTAAGTTTCAAGAATACTATGGAGGCATATAAAAGGTGATAATACTCTTAGGAATCTAAGTTATGATAAAAACATGCACTGATATGTATCATGCTACTTATATTGCATGCTTGAATTCATTTTTATATGCATCAAAATGTTTTTTGGTTCTTACCTGTTCTATAGCTTTATCCTTACTTCAGTTGCTCTTAGTGCTTTGATATTTTTTTAGCCACTCCCAACTCTTTGTCCTTCTCTGAAATATGGGTTAAAATCGATCTTGTTAGATGTTGAACTAGTCTAAGAATATTTCTCATACTTGAGTTGTGATGCAGAACACAATCTTAAAACATTTTATCAAACTTATCATTTGTGCCCCTTTTTGATGGATAATTTTTAATTATGTAAAAGCTGTATTAGTTTTTTATTTATTTATTTTTGTGCTAGGTTAGTGTTGATTTCTACATATTAGGTTTGGGTGTTTGCGAATTCATGTCCATGTGATGAACCATTAAGAAAATGCAAGTGCACCCTTGTTAAATCCTCGGGTGGCATCAATCTGTATCCCGTTGATTTTCTAACTTGGGTGATGAGCGATTATCCCTTTTTACTTTTCTTCCATCCCATTTGAAAAATCCGGTATCAGTTTGGTATCAGAGATTTGGATTTCATGGTTGGTGGTAGACGTCAAGCTAAGGTGGGAAAGAGTACTCCAATTCATGAAAGAGATCCCCGCGACATTGAAATAGATGAATTAAGAAAACAGGTGCAGGAACTTCAGCTCAAGTACTTCAGCAAAAACAGTCCTTTGAACATGAGAGTTCACACCAAGACTTCGAGGGAGAGTCTTCTGAGGATGGTGGGGAAGATTTTAACCCATTCTATCATGCTCCTAATCAATCCACATCTAGTGAAGAAAAATTTTCTCATCACCTCGCTCGCAAGAATTATTAAGTCCAGCATGAGAGTTTAAATGTGAAAGTAGATATGCCGGAGTTCAAAGGAAGAATGCAGCCGGATGAATTCCTCGATTGGCTTCATACTATCGAGCGAATTTTTGAGTACATAAATGTGTCAGATCACCAAAAGGTAAAACTTGTGGCTATTAAGTTAAAAAACATGCTTCATTATGGTGGGAGAATTTAAAGAGGCAGCGAGCTCGTGAAGGAAGAAAGCGAATTGTGACATGGAAAAAGATGAAAAAGGAACTTAAGAGAGTTTTTGCGGGAAAACTACCAACAAGATATTTTTCTGTTGGGATTTGTCCCATATCGGTTAATTATCTCTTCCAAAACTAGTATATGAGCCTGAGCGGCCTCTCCACTCTTTGCCAACTAGTTTGGAGTTGGATGCTTTAACGATAACAAAGCTAGATTTTCGGAGGCTTTTCCCCTTTGTTTGTGTCATAATTGCACTTTGTTTCATTGTGATCCATGTGTTCTGAATCCTTTGTTTACCTCTCCACGTGCGAGTCAGGGGTCGCACTTGCGGGGGAGTGTTGGGATTTGTCCCACATCGGCACGTGCGGGGGAGTGTTGGGATTTGTCCCACATCGGTTAATTATCTCCTCCAAAACTAGTATATGAGCCTGGGCGGCCTCTCCACTCTTTGCCAATTGGTTTGGAGTTGGATGCTTTAACATCTTAAGTTTCACAACTTCCAGCAACATGATTTGTCCATGGAAGAGTATAGAATGGAGTTTGAAAATCTCATGATCAAATGTGACATCGTCAAACCGGAGGAGCAAATTATAGCTCGCTATCTTGGCGGGTTAAGGACTGAAATTGTTCATGTCGTCCAATTGCAGCCCTATTGGACATATAACGATGTTGTCAAACTAGCAATCAAGGTGGAGAGGCAAGGATAAGAAGGTCGTGGAAAGAATCAACAACCCTTGCTTAAGGAGGTAATTTCCAACCAAGGGAGTGGCTTAGAATCCAAACCAGTTCAAGCATTGAAGCCAACTCCTAAAGGTAAGAAAACAACTGATAGCAGCCATCCAAGTTCATCTCATACCAATGTTTCAAGTGCCAAGGGTACGGCCACATCACAACATTGCTTCCGATTGTCCAAACCACAAGATTATTACTCTGGTTGAAGAAAATGATGTATATGATTCAAGGGACAGGTAGACGGAACTGGATAATGAAATTACTTATGTGGATGAAGGAGTGTCGCTTATGATAAGTCAAAGTTTGAGCACAGTCCAGGATGGAGATGAAGCTGGAAAGGAATTCGACCATGAGGAGTGTTCCCAAATTTTGATGGCAGCAAATATAGAGACTAAAATTGATTGGTCCAAACCACCTATCTATGATGAATATCCAGAAGAGAATGATGATTTGGAAGAGCTGAAATTGTTAACTACTCGCAACACCCCCCAACTTCACACATCAAGCCTAATTGTGAACTCAAAGAAACGAAAGGTTGATGATTGGGATTTGCTCGATGAATCGATCAGTCCTAAAACAGTGAACCAGAATTTTTGAGACCTACAGAGTCATTCGAGGAACTGAATGTAGTTTTGTCATAGACTCAGGAAGTGGAGGTAATTATGTGTCTGCAAATCTAGTTTCATTTTTTAATCTCTCAACTGAAGATCTTGCTAATCCTTATCATGTACGTTGGGTGAATCATGATGCAAGAACATTGGTGACTAAGCGATGTTTAGTCGAATTCTCCATTGGACACCAATATGAGAACAAGATTTGGTGTGAAGTGATGCGAATGGACTCGTGTCATGTTTTGTTGGGCCGACCATGGCAATGGTGTAATACCCGAATTTTGACTACTATGATTATTTATGCAAATGGTGGGTTTTAGGTGGTGCTTTGAATTCGAATGCATTTACAAGTATAAAGAAAATGATAAGTTAAGAGAGATTAGAAAAGAAAATGTCTAAATTGCACAAAAGACAGATTTTGGTCATGTGGATTTGTGCACGTGAAGTCATGTGGTGTGCGTACGTAATGGATAATTATGTTTTCTTGTATATTCTTGGAGGATGGAGTTTGTCTTAGATGTGGTAAAGGTTAAAATTTAAAGTGATAAGAATTGGAACAAGGAAGGGTGGATGCATGAGGTGTGGTTATATATCTACGTGGGGTGTGTGCATGGGACACACGTACATTTCAGTTTCTATATATTAAGTAAAACAGGACAAGGAACCGGGGGAGGAGGGAGGAGAAAAGGGGAAAAAAGGAAGCGGTGGGAAAAAAAGAAAAACCAGGGACAGTGGCTCTTAGGTCTTGGGTGGTGAATTTTTGGTAATTGATATGGGAAAATCATCTACGTTTGCGGGGGAGTTTGGGAAGTGGTGTTTATGCTTCGAGTGGTTGATTTTAAAATAAAAGTATTTCAAGATTTAGGTTGATACATTTAAGTTTTGCAAATTTAATTTCTATGTTCTGGTGCTTGTGGATTGGGGTGTTACAAATGGTATAGAAATGTTTATTATCGTGGTCGTGAGAATGTTTACGAGTTAAAGGTGAACGGAGAACCAATAAAATTATTTCCGAAAGTGAAACAAAAGAGACTTTTACTGACTGAGGAGAAAGTCTTTACAAGGAAGAAGAGGGGAAATTTTGAAGAGCGTGCCGAAGACTCAAGGACGAGTCTTTTCCAACTAGGAGAGTTTGACACCGAAGTTCCCAAAATTTGAGCTCCAAAATAAATCAAGTTCTGCTAGCAAGATGTCTTTTGAGCTTCTTTAAAATCTGTTAAGTCCTTTTAAAGTTTCAAAGTGTTTTTTTTAAGTTTCAATAGTCAAACACAAATTTTAATTAGTCTATGGTCAAGTTTTTTTAATTTTTGTATTGACAATTGAAGTTTATTTTTCCTATGTTGGAGGGATGTTACAATAAGTCTTATTTATATCCTTTTCTATGAATGAAATCATTAGTGTGTTTAAGTAAAATATAGCCTTTGGCTAGTGAGAAGTAGATTTGCTTCTTCTTCTTCATTTTTGTATCTCATAATCATAGGTGGATTCTTTTGAGTGGTGTGCGATTCCTATGCCCTGTATCCCTCGCTAAATCCTCGGGTGATGTCAGTCTGTATCCCGTTGATTTTCTAACTTGGATAGTGAGCGATTATTCCTTTTCATAGACACAAGTGCAGTAGTTTTCACACAATTGTGTCTATAAATAAAAAATGTAGATTCAAAATGTGGTGTTAGTAGCATTGCTTGTACATTTATATCATCTCAGTTCCCATTTTTTTTCATGGTCTTTCCTACAGGCTAGTTGTTAGTGTTGGAACAAGAAATCAGAAGTTTTCCATCCGTTTCTAAATTTTTTCCCCCCTTTTTTGGGTTTATGTACTTACTCTGCTTTGTTTACCGAGAGAAGGGAGAAGAATTGGGGAATTGCTTGTGTACAATTTGGTGGGTGGTGGTGTATAAAATTAGGATGATGCTATGGTGTCCCGAGTCATTTTGGAGACATCGTAATTTTTGGCATAATTTTACCATTATGAGTATAACTAAAATCCATTACAAGTATAACAAAACCCAAATAAGGCATAACCAAGGAATATCCAAAAAATCAACCAAGGCATAACCAAATCCATCCAAGGCATAACAAACAAGTTATGCCAAGTTATGATTTTGTTATGTTTGTAATGGGTTTTGGTTATACACATAATGGTTTTATTATGCTAAAGCTTACTCTACTTTGTTTACCGAGAGAAGGGAGAAGAATTGGGGAATTGCTTGTGTACAGTTTGGTGGGTGGTTGTGTATAAAATTAACTTATCTTGTGCTTCTGATTCTTCAGAAAAGGTTTCCGACTATCATGCTCTATATACTTGGTTGTTAATATTTTGAAAGGGAAACTTTTGAAGCACCCCAGATAAAGCTTGATAAGCGAGATTGTCACCCCAAAACTAACAAGAACACCAACCCCAAGAGTATAGTCCGGTGGTAAAGTCCTTAAGAGTTTACTTCTTCCTAAAGTTGTTCAAAACCAACTTGTCGGGTGCTATCAACTTGTTGGGGCAACTTGACAAAACTCCTTTGGGTCGATCCATATGAAGCAAATGCTCGGCTCTAATTGGATTACCCGCAGTGGGCGGTGATATTGGGCAAAATTAGTTGAGGTGGGCAGTGAGACTGTGCTAAAATAGTTTACGTGCGCGTATTATACCACCGTAGTTTCTCGGTTTTATTATTAGGCTTCCTATTTAGATTGGGTTATTACTTCCATTTCCTAGTTTGTCTGGTTTTCTTTGTTAGGCATGTTTTTAGTTTGTTTTGGTTTCTTCGTCAGCAAATTTTGTACCGTACATAAAGACGGTGAGGACAGCATGCTTTGGTGTTTGGCGTCAGCTGACCCCATGACAAAATTAATTGGGAAAATGACGGCCAAAGACATATTTTGATAATTAATACCCGCTAAGAATAAGCTAAGAATATTTGTTAATACTAAAAATGTCCTTGGCGAGTATGAATTATCAAAACGCGTCCTTACCGTCATTTTCCCAAATTAATTTCCGTCGTACGTAATTATACTACTCCCTCCCCGTCCCTAAATAAGTATCCGGCCCGTAAATCTAAGCCTTTAAAAAGATGCATTTGTTTAGTTAAAAAGTTAATTTTTTTTCACAATTTAATAGATAGCAACGAGTTTTATTAGATTGTGAAAAAAAAAAATTAGATTTTTTAACAAAAAAATATCCATCTTTTGTAAGGTCTAGGTTTACATTAAACACTTATTTAATGACGGAGAGAGTGCAACTTTCACTAGTCCATAAGAAATTAAAAATGTCAGCATCGAAATTTAGTATTGACCTCACCTAAGATTATGCCACACTAGATTATTTCTATCATTGTGGTTTTTTCAAGGTTGTCACCTCGACGGTAGATCAACCTACATATGTAAAATAAGAACATAACCAAAAAAAAATTGAAAATAACAACAAAACAAACACACACACACACACAAACTAGAAAACCCTCTCAGCTCCGGTATCGGACCATACTACACTCCTGGAGGTGAGTGGATTTTCACCACTAGATTCGCTTACTATTGGTGTTGAAACCCGGCCCGTTACTTTTGTGCTTCACAATCTATCTTGCATACTATTGTTTGAGATTTGCATCGTATCTATCCATAATTGTTTTTTTTATTTATTTCTAAATAATACAAACAAGTCCGAGAAGAAAACAATGACCACATAAGGTTGTGTAAGCGAATGGAAGATCAATAGTTTAAAGTTTGCTCGGTCTCGTACCTCAACAATGAGGCCAGCAGGCAATGATTCAAGGGGAAATTGCAAATCAGTGGACAAAGGGGTAAATAATGCCCAAGTGATGGAGAGGTTTTTTCAAAATTGCATAAATATGGAAAGGAGGAAAAAAAAATCCCCATACATGAAACGGAGGGAAAAATATTCCCCATACATGGAATCGGTTCTGGACTTCCTAAGTTGCTCCTTCTGTGACTTTATGTTACCCCTTCTATGAATCTAAGTTGCTCCTTCTATGAACCTAAGTTGCCCATTCTATGAATTTCTTGGTTATTCAATTTTTTGAGCATTTCTTTAATTTCCTTACCATTTCTATTATTTTTTGGGAAATTTGGGATCTGGGTTACTTGTAGATTTGCATGAAACGGACCAACTAAAATTCTCCATGCATGAAATGGAGAAAAAAAAAATTCAAAACATGAAGTCGATTTGTACTCAAATCTAAATTTAAACCTAAGTTACTCCTTATATGAATTTAAGGTCCTTCTTCTATGGATTTAAGTTGCCCCTTCTATGAATCTAAGTTGCCCCTTCTACGAACTTCATGAGTATTCGATTTTTTGAGCATTTTTTCAATCTACTTACCATTTATACACCCTCTGTCCCAATTTACTTGTCACAGTTCTATTCCAACCGGAAAAAAGAATTAGTTATATCTTTAAATTGGTAATGAATTTTATATCCAATATGGATCTTGTTTGATAAATCTCGATTTGTTCTATAATACAATATTTTCAAAATCACTTAAAATATTATAAATTACAAGATATAATCAATTGAAAAGTGGCACGAACTCCAAAAAGTGACATGTAAATTGAGACGAAGGTAGTATTATTTTTTGAGAAATTTGAGATCTGGTTTGCTTGCAGATTTGAGTTTTTAAAATACTTTGATACATACATCTTATTTTCTCTATTATTTTTCTTTCTAAAAAATTACCCAAAATACACTAATATTAAAGTATTTTAAAAACTCAAATCTGCAAGTAACTCAGATCTTAAATTTCTCAGAAAATAATATAAATGGTAAGTAGATTGAAAAAATGCTTAAAAAATTGAATACTCATGAAGTTCGTAGAAGGGGCAACTTCGATTCATAGAAGGGGTAACTTAAATCCATAGAAGAAGGAACTTAAATTCATATAAGGAGTAACTTAGGTTTAAATTCAGATTTGACTATACAAATCGACTTCATGTTTTGAATTTTTTTTTTCCCTCCATTTCATGCATGGAGAATTTCAATTGGTCCGTTTCATTCAAATCTAAAAGTAATCCAGATCCCAAATTTCCCAAAAAATAATAGAAATGGTAAGGAAATTAAAGAAATACTTAAAAAATTGAATACCCAAGAAATTCATTGAATGGGCAACTTAGGTTCATAGAAGGAGCAACTTAGATTCATAGAAGGGGTAACATAAATTCACAGAAGGAGCAACTTAGGAAGTCCAGAACCGATTCCATGTATGGGGAATAATTTTCCCTCCGTTTCATGCATGGGGATTTTTTTTTCCTCCTTTCCATATTTATGCAATTTTGAAAAAACCTCTCCATCACTTGGGCATTATTTACCCATTTGTCCACTTATGTGCAATTTCCCCATGATTGAAAATCATTTTTTGACTTTCCAGTATTATTTTTCTCCTCCATTTTTT
>BPLS01008096.1:0-16620 GCA_019656275.1 Rhododendron kiyosumense | reverse complement strand
TTTAAAAAATTACAGTTTGACCCCCAATTTTTTCAAAAATTATAGTTGGGTCCCTAAAATTTTTAAAAAAATTACAGTTTGGCCCTTGCCGTGTCCCACCCGTGTCCCCGCGGTGTCCCCGTCAAAAATTCAAATTAAATTATGGGGAAAAGCCACGTGACGTGTCCCATACGTATCTCGCGGTGTCCCCGTGTCTGACACTGCGATACCTCGACTTTTAGAGGTGTCGGTGCTTCATAGTGTTTGACTCACAGTTCTATACAATACGAGTTAACCCACTAGTAGCATAAAACGAAATGAAGATAATAATAATAATAATAATAATAATAATAAGCAAGGTCAGATTCATACATAAGTGCAACATGAAGGGGCATAGTGTAATATTAGTATAAATTTTAAAAAGTTCTAATGTCTATGAACAGTAACTCGTTGAAAACAGAGGATTTTCAGCTTTCATGGTTTCGACGCACGGGTACGATTTCCTTCATAAGAACTCATTAAAATCAATATATAGGGATTAAATATATTTAGGAGAGAATAGGATAGAGATTAATCTACCTAAAATACAGCCGAAAAAGCAGGTACTATTTTGCGGACGATTTCAGTAAAATGAAAAAGATAAGCGGCGGCGGGGGACTCGGGGCTGACTCAAAATGATTAGAAGGTAATTTGTGGATGCTTGGTGATGTAGTGATTGATTGGGAACCTGAATATGATGTACGAGGTGGTGTTATGTAAAAATCTGTGTGTCTCTCTCTCTCCCTCTCTCTCTCTTTATTCTAGACTCAACAATATAATTGAGAGTGAAATAATATACCGGTGTTCAATTATCAGATTTATGTGGGTATGTATAATGAGAGAGAATAAAATAGTGAGAAGGTGAGAGGATAAGTGTGGAAGTGGTGGAATGGAAAAGGAGAGTGAAGGAGAAGGATACTGATAATGATAAGA
This sequence comes from Rhododendron kiyosumense, assembly GCA_019656275.1. Taxonomy (NCBI): domain Eukaryota; kingdom Viridiplantae; phylum Streptophyta; class Magnoliopsida; order Ericales; family Ericaceae; genus Rhododendron; species Rhododendron kiyosumense. Next base: position 15,669 of record BPLS01008096.1, on the reverse strand, counting down.
GGGATAGGGGACAAGTGCCACATTTGGTGGGGTTTTCTTTTATTCTAATGTATGTGAACTTGTGTACGTGTAGGGTGAGAATGTATGTGGACACGTTTATGTGCAAGGTGAGAATGTATGTGGACACGTGTATGTATAAGATGAGAGAGAAAGAGAAATAAGGGAACAAAATTCCTTAAATATGGGGTGTAGTTTGAAGGATAAAGATGGATGTGATAGAGTTTGAGAGAGAAGTGGAGACTTGGTTTGAATAGAGTTCTAGTTAGGGTTTAGATAGGAAAGATAAGAGATGAATATCAATCACTGATTCCTTGTATATCTAAAGTATAAATATATATTTTATACAATAGTGTAAATAATATCAATTGTACACATAATAATATATTTTAATTATTCAATCTAATTAATTATTGAATTATGAATTTAATAATTTATATTTATATTAAAAAAAATTGGGTCGAAAATCCAGGTCGTTACAAGTCTCCTATGCCAAAGCTTAGCAGATGAAGTACTACTAAAAAGAGCAGTAGAAGATGCAACACCTGATGTAGAAGAAGAGCCAAAAAGTGGTGACACAGAACTAGAGTAGGGTAGAATCGGATACAAACCCTTGTGACAAGGGCCTTTGTGTAGAACTTGAAGAGTGTTCTTGTCCTGGATGACAAGACCATGAGAATAAAAAATAAGCAAACAATGATTATCTTTAGCAAATTGTTGAACAGACAAGAGATTATGAGTAATATGTGGAGTACGAAGAATATGAGAAAGTTGAAAAGTTGCATGAGGTGTAGGCAATAACCCTTTACCTGTGTGAATCACTGGAAGTGTGTTTCCATTACTAACCAGAACACCTTCACTCATAGTTGATGGCTGAGGTGGTGCTAAGTTCAGATTCTGCATGTTATGAGTGATATGATTGGTTGCCCCACTATCAAAATACCAGGGTGAAGAGAGATGGGTGTTAACGTTATCACTTATGTATACTAAAGCAGGTGTACGTGTGGTATTGTAGAGACCCGTATTTTTGATGTCGTATTTTTCCTTTATAAACGTACTGCCCGTCAAAATAGACGGTATGGATATTCGGTGTGACGTGTTCATAGAATGATATAACGGTAATTATGTGAGAGGTGCACGTGTGAGTGTGTGGTGCGAGAAGCGGGGGATTGCTCCCCACTTTTATAATTCTCCCCAGGAGAATTATTTCTCCTCCCTATTCTCTCATTCTCTTTCGGCTGTCTCTCTCTCCTCTCCTCCGAAACTTTCTCTCCTCTCTTCTCTCTTCGATTTCATTCACCTAGGGTGTGATTCCGGACAAAGCCCGAGTATTAAAGTTGCCATACGAAGCACGGGCTTCCCGAATATCGAAGAAAATTCATTATCGGACCTCGTTGGAGCTCGGTTGACTCTGTCAAAGGGTCGGGTTTTGCTCAAAACCCATGAGGTAGGGATTTCTCACATCTATTATATGTTTATGTGTTGATTTGGTGTTTGAATCGCACCCTAGATCGTTAGTTTTGTTGTTGGAATTGTTCTGGTGAAATCTGAAAGTCGTGCACTGAAAATCCAAGTCCTACCGGTAGGAATTTTGGCCCTACCGGTAGAAACGCTGTCCAGTAGAGTCATTTTCGTGAAAATGTGGTCTCCTACCGGTAGGAAAAAGTGTCCTACCGGTAGGAAATGAAAAATTCAGCATTTTGGCAAAATTTCGGAAGGGCATAACTTTTTCATCCGAACTCCGTTTTGGGAAAATTTTATATCGAAATTCATGTGCCGGAAATCTACTTTCCAATGGTGGTGGTCTCATCTCCTAATTCTTAACCAATAAGATTTGGTAGCCAAAATAAGATAGATATGTTCGTAGATGTTAGAAAATCCTTTTCCTTAGAATCGTTTGGGTGAGACACGGGTGTTCTTAGGTTCTCCTGAGTACTAGTTGAATGGGTTGACAAGGCTAGTGGTATACTTAATGCTTGGTAGTGGTTGTTGGGTTCCGTATGAGTCCTTTGACACCGAAACGAAGGTTTAGAGAACATAAGGGATACAGGTAGGCGAAAGTCGTATGTGTTGACATGTGATGTGAGAAACGAATGCGCAGAACACTTCTTTGAGTTAAACAACACTAGGCACGGGTACTTGAGACATTTCTTTGTGTTTGATATGTGGTATACCTCTTGCGTAATTTATACGATTTTACGAGTTGCAAGGTGAAAATCTATGAATCGTTGTGAGAGAATATCTTTTGATATGTGAGTGCTTGTATGGTGATGAGAAACTAATAACGTTATGATTGTGAGTTGATTGAGATGAAAATTGTCCGTACTACCTCTTTGTGAGTAAGTCTTTGTTTTGAATTCATTATATGTGATTGAGATGAATGGCTAAGTTGTGAGGTGAATTGGAGAAATTGTGGTACGGTGACCTATACTACGTGATTCGATTTAGTTCCTTTAGTGAGGAAGGTATTTATCTGGAGTAGCGGTACTCCATAAATAGCTCAGAAGGAGCATTCGTTCATGACGTGTGATGTGGGATTGCAACGGTGACATATATGAGTAAACGTAAGGGTTTATTTGATGAATATACGAGAGAAGTGATTGATTGCTGAAACAACATCATTGAGTCATGTATCAACCGGTCTTTTTTTAAAACATGTGACGTTATGACTAAAGTAAAGTCGAGGAGCAGATAGAGTATTCGGAATAGGATGTTGTGCTTAGCCTACAGTCCTGATGTCTAGTCTCGGTACTTCATCTATGTCGTCGATATTGGGACAATCACTAGTCATGTTTTGTTTCTACTTTGAGATACCTTACCTTGTTTCCATTATTCATTCTACCTGTCATCCCATTTGCATATAATGGTTGTGTAGATTTCTCTACTGGGCTAGTATAGCTCAACCTATCATTTTTCAGGTGTAAACCCGGAGCAGTGGAATGGAGTGAAGTGCATGCATTCAAGTACATATTTTCGAAAGAAGTGGCAAAGGAGACTCATGGACTTTTCATAAAATATGTTTTGGGAATGTAATAGAACCTTAACTCTATTTCTTTTTATGATGTAATATATTCAAACTCTTGGAGTTAAATCTGTAATTTTAATGATTAGGACATGGTGAACTCTTTTGGGGTATTATGTAAGATAATGTGAGGAGTTTTATTTATGAAAAGCTATCTTTATTTATGTTGAAAATCGAGGGCGTGACAGGTATCATAGATATCAGATGCAAAAACACCAGAGGAACCATACAAACTTGAACTAGATTGAGGCATCCCATAAGTATCAATAAAATCAGCAAATGCTTGATGTCCAGGAAGAGCTGACTGTGAAGACAGTTGTGGTGCATGCCATAGAAAATTGCTGCATTGGTAACACAGGTGCCACATAAGGCCTAAAACCTCCAGGAGATCTAGATGTTCCAGTGAGATGTGGAGAAAACCTTGGTGCATGAAGAGGAAAGTTTGAGTGCATAGGAATATTGGATGTATAATACCCAAACATCATTGGATTCTGCCATGGAGAAGTTTGATAAGGATCAGAAACACCTCTCCACTGAGAACCATCTAAGAAACCTCTCCATGGAGAACCATCTAAGAAACCTCTCCATTGATAACCTGATAAATTTTTTGGTCTATAGTAACAAAAATTTGCAAAGTGATTTGTTTTCCAGCATATCTCACATGGTCCCCTCTGAAATCGACCACCTCTACCTCTGTTAGATGGTCTAAAAAAATGGGGAAAATAATGTTGTTGTGGTGTAGATGAAATAAATTGAGGAACACCAAAAATAGACTGAGGATCACCAAAACCAAAAGATTGAGATGAACTTATAGGTGATTGTGAGACAGAATTTCCAATATTGACAGGACCTGTGGAAATGCCATGTCCTATAGTTGAATTTCCAGTACTGCCATGAGCAGCAACAAGAACAACGTTTAGACTTTCTGATTTAGAATTCTTTGAACTCAACTATTTTTCTTCACTCTTTAACATGATCACAAGTTCATCAAAGCACACATTGTGACCTCAAGTGCGCACAGCCCTAACAGCAGCCCAAAGTCCATTAACCACCTTAGGTAGCCCATGTAATGTTTGAAAAATAAGTTCATCATCTTCTATTGGACTACCACCAGCAGCTAATTTTTGGGCTAAGTCCTTAATAAGATCAATATAGGCATCAACAGTAGATGTTTTGGACACATTATACAACTGATCCCTAAGTTCTTGAACATGAGTATCAGTTAATAAATTGTAGCGTTGTGATAAGGAATCACACACCTGATTGGCAGTACGTAACCCTAGAACATACGACAGGGTAGATTGAGAAAGCGAAGCAGCTAAACATGATCAAAGCTGAGAATCAATCAATCGCCATAGAGAGAAAGCAGAATTTGGAATTAATTCACCTTGTTCATCACAAATATGAGACGGCGGTGGAGATATTGATCCGTCAAGATATCCGAGAAAACCATTTGCTTCCATTATACTTTCAACTTGAACTCTACAAAGCTGATAGTTTGAACCATCCAATTTGATATTGACAAGTGAATGGAAGTTAGAGAACAGAAATGCTAGAGAATGAGGTAACGTAACAGCAATGGAAGAAGATCCAGTCGGAGCCGTCGAGTTGGAAGCCATGATTTTGCCCTAATTTCAAAAATCAAAGCAGAAGATCGTTACGATCGAAGGACTTTCGTCTCTATACAAGCTCTGATACCATATAGAAAAACAAGAAATCAACGAAATATACTCAAGAACTAGAGAGAGTCAGAAGAGAGAAGAGAAAATCATCATTCATGTCCCTCTTTTTCTGTTGTAACTACAATGAGAGAGCACCAGTTCTTATATCAGTTTTGCACGATGTCTAACAAACTCATATACAACTGGCGCAGATACAACAGACATACTAAGCTCCATTAACTAACTAACCAACACACTAATACACCAGCTAATTAATCCTAACTAACTCCAACCGCAGCAGTTTTAATGAGTTCTCTTGACAAGGAGGAAGCCACCTCACCTCTCGAACTACACAAGCATATACCCTATGAATCCTTGAAAACAGAGCTTGGAAATAATCGTTATTTGCCAAGTGGGCCTTAGAGCATCCACATCATACTCCTTACATTTTGGATCAAATTACAACTCAAAAAGTTACTTTATTATTTTAACTACTAATTTTTAAAATGTCTACTGCATCAGATTCTTTATATTAAAATTATCCCATTAAAAATATTGTTTCTTTATTCTTAGGAAAAAAAAAGATAGGCAACAAACCAATAAAAGAAGGTAAGGTAGGGACAACATCACAAACAAAATAATAAAGTATTGTGTAACTTGTGAACAATGGCGTGCAAAGTTGTGAGCAATTGTAGCAAAAATGAAAATTTTGCAAAGTAGCAATGATAGAAGTGATTATGATGTTGCTGACTTTTTAGCTATTTCCTCTTTAAAGTAGCGCACAAGGGATTTTGCCTCCTTTGATGTGGATGCTCTTAGAGCATCTCCAACCCCACTCTTTATTTTACCTAATAAAAAGTACCAAAGAAGGACAATCGTTATTTTACCTATTCACTTTTCCATCAATGTATTCCAACCTCACTCTCTATTTTACCTATAGTTTGGTTTTTCAAATTGTTCAAGTTCAAATAAAAATTATCCATATCCAATGCCTAATTTTGTATTTCATTTTCTGACTAAAACAGTAAACATTTGTACGGTTAAAAAATTAAGTGCTCTAATTTTCAATCTGTTTGAAACAATGCAAATATCTTATTTTTTAAATCATTTTATCTTTAAGAATCATAATTAATTTTTGGCTCTGGCGCCCTAAGAGAGTTGTAAAACCAAATAAAGAAAAGATATAGAGTCCTAAAGACAAATATTAATTATGACTCTTTAGGATAAAATGATCAAAAAAAATAAGATATTCACACCGATTCAAACGGATTGAAAATTAGAACAGTTAATTTGAAAAAAAAATTAAGTGCTCCAATTTTCAATACATTTGAACCGGTGCGAAGATCATAAATTTGTAATCATTTTATCCAAAAGAGTTGTAGTTAATTTTTGATTATAAGGCTCTCATATAAGAGCTCTAAAAGAGCCGTAATAAATTAAAAAGAGGAGGGAGCAGTAAGTAATCCTGCCATACCATTTGCCATGTTGTACTTAGTTGGCTACAAGTGACTAGCAGGAGTGGCGTGAGGTATTTTGTTTAGCCATGACAGATCTCGGAATAGCCCCCATGGCCCACGCGTTGAGAATGTCTTGACTTCACCGAGTATTTCCCCTGAACTTGTATGACAGCCAAATAAGTTTGGGAAAAATTTAAAATATCCCCCAACCTTTACTCTAAATTTTAATTGGACTCTCAAACTTTCAAAAAATTCAATTTTACTCCTAACGTTATCTTCCGTTAATCAAAATGACTAACAAATTTCGTTAAAGGCCCCGTTAAGTAGCGTCCCAATCAAATTTCGATGATCTAAGTTGCTCAATATGATCAAAACATGATTTTAATGGTATCCTCAAGAAATCAGCAAAAAAAATGACCGAGAAAACTGTTTGGATGAAGCTCTTCCCAGTCATTTTTTTTGCTGATTTCTTGCAAATATCCTTAAAATCACGTTCTAGACACATTGAATGGCTTGGATCATCGAAATTTGGTTGGGAAAGGGGAGGTATGGACCGATCTGGATTTTGTTCAAGTTAGGGCGTCCGGATTTTACTTCGGTCCACACCTCCTCTTTTCCGATCGAATTTCAATGATTTGAGCCACCCAATGTGTTCAATATGTGATTTTAAGGGTACCCTTGAGAAATCAAAAAAAAAAAAGATTGGGAAGGGTTTGATTTGAGTAGTTTTTTATTGAACAGTTCAATAAAAAACTGTTCGGATGAAGTCCTTTTCGTTCATTTTTTTGCTGATTTCTCGCGAATACCCTTAAAATCACATTCTAAATACATTGAATGGCTTGGATCCTTGAAATTCAATCAGGAAAGGAGAGGCGCGGACTAAAACAAAATCCAGACGCCCTAACTTGAACAAAATCCAGATCATTCTGCACCTCTCCTTTTCCGATCGAATTTTGATGATCAAAGCCGTTCAATGTGTTTAGAATGTGATTTTATGGATACTCGCTAGAAATCATCAAAAAAATTGACCCAAAAGGCTTCATCTGAACAGTTTTTTATTGAACTATTCAATAAAAAACTGTTCAAATCAAGCCCTTTCCTATCTTTTTTTTTTTCAAATTTCTTGAGGGTTTTCTTAAAATCATATTCTAAACACATTGAACGGCTCGGATCATCAAAATTCGATTGGCACACTATTTAACGAAGCCTTTAACAAAATTTGTTAGTCATTTGGACGGAAGAGGCCGGTTGTTTTGATTAACGGAAGATAACGTTGGAAGTAAAATTGATTTTTTTGAAAGTTTGGGAGTCTAATTAAAATTTAGAGTAAAGGTTGGGGGGTATTTTGAAATTTTCCCAATAAGTTTACCCGGGGACTTTCTAAGCGATGGCAGAGCCAGGATATTGATCCCAGAAGGGCCGGTTTAATAGATATATATTTTTTATCGGAACGTATACTTACTGTATCATGAAATGTAATTGAAATGATTCTTGGAAAAATGATGGCCCAGGACATGTTTTGATATTTAATACCCGCCAAGAACATACTGAGAACATTTGTTAATGCTGAAAATATTCTTGGTGGTATTAATTATCAAAATATGTCATTAACCGTCATTTTTCCATGATTCTTTAGGCTACTCCAATAATCACGTGCTTATTTTTTATTTATGAAAGAAATTGAAAAATAAGAATGTAAAATAACTAGTTTTTTATCAAATCAAACCAAAGTTATTAAGATTATAAATAGTTATCCATGAATAATTATAAATAATATTCAAAATCAAGTATAAACAAAAGAAATTTTTTAAAAGTCGGACGCTCGGAGAGTTGGGGCCCCCTGGCCCCAACATAGCTTCACCCCTGTTTATAAGGCTAAGAATTGACCCTGAGCTAAAACTTGTGTTACGGCCGCTTTAGGTCTTCAAAAAAAATTGAATTTCAAGAGGCCTTCCTAATTTTTTACCCCTTATCATATTCCAACATAAGTGTCTCGTTTTTAATTTACGCTATCAAGCCAAACGAAAGTTAGGACCGGCTCTAGTAAGGCTAATAGGGATCTTGCCAACAGCCTGCACATTTTTAGATGCTTGTTTTACCTGTTAGCCTATTTAGAAATGAACGGTGGAAAATTTTTCTTTTTTAAATTCAATGGTGAGGATTATGTTAGTACAAATTGGGAGCATCAGTTTGGGAGCATTATGGTTGGACCACAAAGAGAAAGTGATGTGATTCACTGTTTTCTGTTAACGAAGCTTAATATCGAATTCACCACCACATATACCCTCACCCACTTCGGAAAATAAAGTTTTAACAAGAAAAACATAATAGCAGAATATTTGTCAAAATGCTCTATAAAATGTGTTTTGCATGAATAAACTAGAATTAGGCAATTTTTAATTACATTCCTTTTACTTTTATTTTTGTTTTCATCATATTCCCTTCCTTTTGCTTCAATCTAAAGGTCATCATTTAGCTCGTCGGCCTGTAACCCGCGCAGCCCGTCGAGCTTATGTTCGGCCCGAACCCGTCCAATGGGAGGGCTAGCCCACCCGAAATCTTCATGGGCCAAGCTTGGGCTTCGATATTTAAGCTTGGCCCGCCTGCGAGCCCTGCCCGATAGCCCGCCCAAATAGCCCATTAATCGCACAAAACCCAGCACACATACACATGGCATGCCGCATTTCTGCCCATTAATCACACAAAATCCAAAACATTCCATTCAAGGATTATATATTTTCATCTTTTGGTAATGAAGGGAAAATGACGGCCAATGATATGTTTTGATAATTAATATCCACTAAGGACATTTTTACTATTAATAAATGTTTACAACATATCCTTGGCGGTTACGTATTAATTATCAAAACACATCTTGAGCCGTTATTTTCCCAAAAAATGAATGGTGGTTTCCTTTAAGTTGCACAATTCAAAGAATCTTTGTCGTGTGATAAGTTAATAAGCTGAAGAAAAAGAAAAAAAAACATTGCTTCAATTTAAAAACAGAGCCTCAATAAGCCCAATACAATTTTAGCCCCATACACAATTTAAAAACAGAGCTTCAATAAGCCCAATACAATTTTAGCCCCATACACAAAATAGAGCAATTAAAATCCAACCTGTATCCCTTTACAATTCTAGCCCGCCAAGTGGGCTGCGCCTGGACTTCAATTTTAGGTACCTAATCCGGCCCGTCTGGCCTGTAAAAAGAAAAGGCCCATTTGACTCAATCCGTGGCTGCGCTTGGATGGTGACTTGGCGGGTTGGACCAATGATGACCCTTATTTCGATCCTTTACTTTATTTTTGTTTTTTATCATATTCCTTCTGCTTCAACCCCTTTAGGCTTCGTTGGATTCCCAGGCGCGGGAATTGGACCGCTCTGTTCTCCTTAACGTTTTTGTCTCTTTCATTTTATGTATTTTGTTCATCTTTTCTGAAATTTTGTTTGATTCGATCATATTTTTTGAATTAATTATCCATCTCAACGAGAGGAGTTTTAAAAGTATAAAATCATAACCAAAAACAAAACAAAAAAAATCACTATGGACGAAAAAATATCAAAAGAGTTGTCCTTTTTGTCTAATGTGTTGTCTTACATGAATTTTTTTCAACATCGGCCCACAATTTTGTACTTTTTTTATTTCTCTCATTAAGACGAATTAGGCCCCGTTTCACCTTTTAAGTATTTATTTTTCTCTTTACGAAACAAGTCATTCTCTCACATCACAATACATTACCTTTAATTCAAAAAATTAGTACTTCTTTTCCTTAGCAGAATGGGGCCTTGAGCATCTCCAATGGAATAGGTAAAATTATATGGTGTGCACCCCAAGCCCCAAAAATTGATTCCAAGGACAGATAGGTGCGCCTCCCTTTTGAAAGAGAGTGATAGAACGCTTATTCAGAGTCGCCACTTGGGTTTGAAGGTTCGCTACACAAGGAACCGAACTTGAAACATAATGCTACGTGTTTGATTTGAAAAAGGCTTGTTTCTGGTCTGTTGTAACAAGAATATCTTAGATTCAGGAGCCAGGTTACGAGGGAGAAAGGTTTTTAAGGCACCTCTCTCGCCCAATCCGGAGATCAGTCTCTACTCAAGCATTTGTAAAAGCGTTTGCGATTCTATTTCATTAATCATTTTTTAGCCAGTTATGGCGGGGGAATGGTTTAAGGGGATTAAAACTGTAGCACTTTTGCAGGATATGACAAAATGGCATGCTTGCTTTTATTGAAACAGTTAGAATAGGATAAAAGCAGATTCGTATGAGATTTAAACAGATTGGAGGCCACTATTTTGGAATGACGTGCACAGAAAGAAATCAGCATACATTGGTCAAGTCACCACATGCAGATCAAACCTGCGCGCAAATAGGTTTAAAACCCTTAACTCTTACTTTCATCCCTCTGGGCTCTGGAAGAACCAGTGCATACTCTAAACAAATCACGCAGTCAAATAACAGAATAATATACAGTTACAGACAATCTAATAGGCTTGGAAGCCACTAAAAGAATAAAACACCCCATAAACAGTGTGAGGATAAAAATGAGGCATAGAACCAAGTTACTCATGTAAAGGCCACTCACTGGTCAGTGACGAACTAGCGCGCGCAAGTATACCACTGTCGCACGCAGGTTTGAGCAATCTTACCAGTGTTTGGTTTTGCAAGTCGTGGGTTTTGGGACATGTCCAGAAAGACCCCAAGGGTATTCCATTGAAATAGAAATGCATATTGAAATACAACTGGTAGTTTTAACATAGAAAAGCAATAATGTCACTCCCTCGATTTTCAACATAAATATATATGATTTTCGCAATAAGAATCCTCACATTAATCCGTACGATACCCAAAATAGTTCAATATTTCCATTTTCGTAATTGCATTTCAAAGTCCAACTGTTCCCAAATATTACATTATTGGCTCAACGGCCCCAAATTGACATAAGTTTCAAGAGTCAAGAGAGTTAAGAGTTTACAAATATTCCTTAGTCAAAAGAATTACAACTTAAGTTACGAATACATCTTTCAAAATAAATTTATAAAGATGGATGAGTAACTTCTTTGGTTAGCTTCAAAAAAGGTATGTTCATACTCCAAGCATTCCAGTCATGCAAGCTACTGATCCGGGTTAGCACCTGAAAATGATATAAGGCTGGATCAGCTACACTAGCCCAGTAGAAAAGTCTACACAAACTCTATATGCAAATGAGCTAAACGGAAGAACAAATGATAGAAACCAAACGACAACGGATGTAAGCACAACTTATCATTATCAAAGTGTCCAACTATCACTGATCCTTCTTCTCGTTATACCCATGAGTCATTTTCCTTCCATTCGTGTCTCATCATCTCGTATCCTTTATGTGTTTAAGCCAAAGCTCCTGCCTGGCCAATTTTGAGATTCCGATACCTCCTGCCAAGCACCCACCTTGACGGTTAAGCCTTGAGTGTTTAATATGAGCATTAGCTCCTGCGGGGCCAATTATGGGATCCCGATACCCCCTGTCAGGCACCCACCCGTCAATGGGTCCTAAGTGTTCGCGCGTCATTGATAGGCGCGTAAATGTTTACATACGCGCCCCCTAAATTATCCTTGCTAAGTTTATTTATATGTTATTACTTGGAGATTTATTCTTTTATTTTTATTGTAGGTATTTGAAGAGTTTGATACAAAAAAGTGCGAAGTTGAAATATTTAAACCATGTCCGAAGGTCCGAATCGCAATACGAAGTCAGGAGTTTGGCACTGGACTTAACCGAAGTTAATTGGCCAAGGAATTGGACTTTTAAATCAGAAATTGGACTCGTACTGCTTTGACCCAGGATGGGCCGTGATATTATAATACTATCTTATTAGGGCTTTTACAATTAAAAAGGAGGAGGTCGACTATCACAGCATATATAAAGTGAGGACGAGTCTGGACGACGGACGCATTACGGGAGAATAAAAAAGAGGCAGTGCTTGGAGTCGGAAGAAAAGAGAACAGAGAGCTGCGCATAAATTCCAACGGGTCAGAACCAACAATTGGTGCTCACGGCTGGGGCAACAGAGGAGCAATAAAGGGTTAAGGATTGGTTTTACTTACCGAAACCTTTATTCTCTTACATGGAGTTTTATTACTTTGTGATCGTTTATATCTTCTCCATGTCCGGCTAAATCTCTTTCCTAGGGGTAGATGAAACACGATCTCCGAGTAATATAGTTTATGTTTTGTTTGGAGTTTTTCTATTCGAACAATGGTTGTATGAATTAAGGATTATATTTCATTGGTAATTCTTTCCATTCAATCTATTGTGTTTATTTTTCCGGAATTCAAGCACTTCATACAACGGTTTTATTAGTTCGTAATAATTGGGTAAGATGGGTTATGCTCCGTAAGACACGTCGTGCTATTAGACGATCCGTGCCATAGAGACGGGTCGTACTAGTAAGACGGTTCGTGCTAGGCGGCGATATCCCATGCTATTCGGTGATTTGCGATTATCTTTAGGTAACACCCTGTGGGCCCGCGAACCCTAAGGTGTACGATTTGATTCGAATAGTTAGCCCTGAACATTGGTATAAACTATATTGCGAGGGATCGGGTGGATTCAAAACCCTAGGTCTTTTCTCTCATAAACTCTCTCTCACTTTTTATTGCTTATTTTCATTCAGCTTTAAATATTTTAGAAATCAAACAATCAAATCTCTTTTTGAATTAAGTTAGAAATTAATTAGAACGACTGCAATTTAACCTTTATAATCCCTGAGGACAAAACTCGGAGTACTTCCCGCTATCTTTTAGGTAGTAGTAATAACTCAGTTTTATTAATTATTTTTGATACGGAAACGACACGATCAGTCATTCACATACTCATGTGTATCGTTCATATTTCAATGTGCAATAACTTACTTTTCATATTTCTAGACTCAACGAAATCATTTAAGTCTATCGGATACCACTATTGTGTGGAACAAGTAGTACGCTCCAAAACACTTGAAAGAATACATAAACAAATCCATTAGAGTCGATGGGAAGCTCCATAAGGTGATTTGAAAAAACGTAGGAAAAGCAGCTCACAGACACTGTGCCTATCGGTAGGTGAATGAGTCCTACTAGTAGGTGAAAGTTCAGCACTTAACCTACCGGTAAGTGAAAGTTCCTACCGGTAGAAACTGGAAGCAGAAGGGCCAACGTTTTGAACGCAAGAATCTTGTACTTGGCCTACCGGTAGAAGGAAAGTTCCTACCGGTACGAAATGAAGATTTTGAGCAGTTTTTGAGCTGCTGCAGTACATTTGAGCTGGTTATGAAAAATTTCTCATTTGTCCTATCGGTAGAAGAAAAGTTTCTACCAGTAAGGGGAGGACGTTTTTGGCGATTTTGACAGGATTTTCATATTTCAATCCAATCTCAATAACAACCAAAACAAGTTCAAAGATGGCACAAGAACACTCAAATAATATATAAAGAGAGGTTGAATTCCCTACCTCGAGTATCCAAGCCGAAACTGAAGGGATTGAGCAAGCCCTAGCTTTCGAAATCCAAACCGAATAAAATACACCGAACCGAGCTCGATCCAACGAGATACGAACTCCAATATGTAAGTAGAAGATGGATTGGAAGTTGATTGTTGTGGGTTTTGAATTTGGATGTGAGTTTTTAGGTGAGAGAGCCGAGAGAGATGGAGAGGGGAAAATAAATTCCCTGTCACACACCACACACATATATACACCATATTACACTAACAGTCTAACACCTATATTTTTCCAATATTTGCACATTTAACCTCCACATTCACATTCACGACATTTTCCACCATTTTCCCTCTACTACAAACATTAAAATTTAAATAAAGAAATTTATGGGTCTCTACAAATAAACTGGTTATTAACATGCTTGCAGTGATGTAAATACAAATAAAAGCACAAAATAACAGGATTTTCAATCCCCATGCAAGATCTGCACGCGCAGCCACTAAGTGGCATGCGCGAGCTATGGACTGGCACGCACTGGTCCCCTGTAACACGATTTTTGAAACATTGTTAGCTTTAGAGTCAGAACTGGTATTGATTACCAAACTTGGCCCTGCTAGCCCCCCTTAGGGATCAGAACAGAATGCAGTGGGTGTTTATACCTTTGATTTTTGAGTTTGTAAAGTGGTTGAGTTTGAGTTTGAAGGGTTGAATGGAGGCACAAGATGGATGTGTTGGTTGATGAAGAACAAGTGTTGTCTTGCTCTTTTGATAACAAAATGATCAACAAAGTTTGTTTTCTCTTAAACCAAAAGTTCTAACCCTTTTCAAGTTAGGCAAAGGGGATCTATACATACATATATATATATATATATAGAGAGAGAGAGAGAGAGAGAGAGAGAGAGAGAGGATTTCAACCAGCCATTAAATGGCTAGTTTACTTGCCCCCTAAGCCTCCCTCTCATTGGATGAGAGAGGAAAAGAAGTTAGAGGGGGATAGTGACATGTTTAATTCGGAGACTGCTTTTTCTGGCAAAGTGGAAACTTCTTATGTGCTGTGCACCCCTAATCATGGTGACTGCATGCTGAATAAAGGTGGTTTGACCAGAGCTCTGACGAGCGCGTGCAAGTTATGGACTTGCCCGCACGGGTTAAAAGAGTGTTTGACACTCTTTTAACTCGCGCACGCTAGGTTTGAACCAATGCATGACAGTAGGATTCTGGTTAAGTTTGGTTAGGGTTAAAAGAGTGTCAAACACTCAAAGCTTGATCATTTGACATTTCCAAGGTGTTCTTGATCCGCTTCATCATTAAGGAATCAAAAATAAATTTATTCAGGGTGAAAGTACATAAACACCCCCTCAATTATCACACTTTCTAGTAAACACCCCCTCACATTTAAAAGCGTCCATGGAGACCCCTTCAACTACTAGAAACAAAAAAATGCTAACTCCGTTAACGGAATGGAGGAAATGACCAAGATACCTTTATCTATTTTTTTTAAAAATCTTGAAATTATTTACCCCACCGCTCTGGGGGGAGAGAAAGAGAGAGAGAGAGAGAGAGAGAGAGAGAGAGAGAGAAAGAGAGAGAGAGAGAGAGAGCGAGCGAGAGAGAGGAGGAGGAGGAAATCGACACCGTCGCCGCTGTCTTCTTCTTTCGTGCCTCTATTCTCCGACGACCCACCCAGATTAGTTCCGGTGCAGCCTCCACAGGAACTCCTGAGGGTTCTCGAGCAGATCGACAGCCCATATCAATTGCCTTGACCCAAATCAATCCAAGGCTTGCGTTCTGAAGCCGTTTCTGATGCAGAATATTAGGTCGTCGAGCCACGATCGGAGGAGAAAGAAGTTTCGGCCTAGGCCCACCAGTTTTGCTGCCATGAATAGGGCTGGAGATGGGGTCCCTGTTTCTTGAAAAATTTTGCAATTTTTCTTCCAATTGTTTTCAAGTAATTAGGCGTATATGGTGCAAGATGGTGGATATGTAGGTGTACATATTCTGTGGCTACTCCACCACTCATTGCTCTTTCAACATGGTAGATCTCGTCTTTTAGAAATAAATTTTGCATCTTCTAC
>BPLS01008093.1:0-14723 GCA_019656275.1 Rhododendron kiyosumense | reverse complement strand
TTAAGAAAAAACCAAACCGGAAAGCTAGAACCAACTCAATAACATTCCAAGCTTTTGCTATACAGAGCTACTTCTTCTCCAAGAGAATATAGAGGGTTTGATGTCAACAAGGATTCTACAAGCTAGGCTCTCTATGTATGTGCAAAGACTTTTCCTAGAAAATTATTTTCTTGCCCTCACACAATATGTGGTAGACGGTAGCCCCGGCGCATTTTATTTTCTCTCATTTTGTAGGGCGCATCAGGCGCATTTGAATTGTGCATTGGGAGCATTCAGTATTTCTCTGTTGATGTAATTTCATTCCGACTTATAACATCGAGTGGCTCATAGATTTCAAGAATTTGAAGGTGCGATTGATTTCCTGAAACAAAACCATGGATTGATCATTGGGCACAATGCAGCTCCACCTCGGCTTCTTCATCAAATCGTTGTCGTTCATAATATCCGTACTTCTCATACTAGCTCCATCCCACCGTTCAACAACAACTTTATACTCCACTAATTATTGTGGCCTGCAATTTTAGGCATGTTGCTATATATTCAATCCCCTCATTTTTGTTCCCATGAATTCTACAGGCTGCCAATAATGCTCCCAAAATCCTACCACAAGGAAAAGTCAAAAGTTTAAGAATCATACCGAATGCCCATTCCCAGATCGGACCAACAAATCCCTGTTCGATCCGCTTTCCATTCCGATCTCCATTTCAATGATCAAATGATTTTTCCTATGCTTTAATGAAGTTTGGATACACTTTGAACACTATGAAACACTGAAGGAAATAAGAAATACCTTAGAATAGTACTTTGATAATCAAATCGAACGTAGAACATGTTTTAGCCTTGGTGGCTTCGATGATTTTTGTAGTAGTCTTGTTTCTCTCCAATTTTCATAAATGAAACGCAAATTTTTGTATGGCTGGATTCCGCCATCATTTAGTACCTTAAAAACTATATTTATTGATATACAATGGGTCTTGATCCAATTTAAAACGAAAATGATATGAGTACCGACCAAAGGGGAGAGAAAATGTACCGACGGCCGCCGGCCGGCCGTCTCCGGCCACCGGACGGCCGATCCGAGCCGTCCAAAAATTCTAAAAAAAAAAACCGATGGGGCCCCCGCGAGAATAAACGTCATCCGAGGTGGGTAAAGTGCTTGATCTGAGCACCCTTTTTTTGTGTATATATGTATATACGTGTATATATACAAAAAAAGAGTGCTCAGATCAAGCACCCTACACACCTCGGATGACGTTTATTCTCGCGTGGGCCCCATCGATTTTTTTTTTTAGAATTTTTGGACGGCTCGGATCGGCCGTCCGGTGGCCGGAGACGGCCGGCCGGCGGCCGTCGGTACGTTTTCTCTCCCCCTTGGTCGGTACATATAGCACTACTCAATTTAAAATGAGAAACAAACACGCGTTTTATCGGAATGAATCATATTTTGACCAATCGAGGGTAAAATGGTCACTTCCATTGATGTACAAATGAATTTTTATCCAAACTACTTGGGATAGAAAGTAAATTGGACAAGCTTTCTATCGGTTCAAACCACGCACAAATTGGAGTTCGGGGGTGTCCGGGGCAAGTCCGCAAAGTTTGAGCAACATTATTGCGCCCCAGGCGCCATCCATGGCGCCCAGGCGCATTTAAATGCGCCCCGGGCGTATCTGGAACGTTGCACAACATGTCCCAACTTTGCGGACTTTCCCCGGACACTCCCGAACTCCAATTCGCTCGTGGTTTGAACTGTTAGAAAGCTTGTCCAATCTACTTTCCTACCGAAATGATTTTGATGGAAATAATTTGTACATCAAAATGCATGACCATTTTACCCTCAATTGGTCCGGAAAAAAATTATTTCAATAAACGCTTGCATCGTTTTCATTTTAAATCGGATTAAGACCAATTATGTAATGATAAATAATGATTTTTCACTGTATTAAAAGATGATGGAAACGAACAATTAAAATATTGAAGTTATGTTTTTTAAAAGTTGGTCGAAGGGAGATTGATTCAAAGATCATTAATTAGAGCGACAAAGGCTAAAGTACGTTTTCACACCCATTTACACATTCTAAGGTCCATTCGATGCACGCATCCCGAGTTCTAGGGTAGTTCTAGGGTACTTATTCATTCTGTAAGAGTGTCCACAAGATTCATTGGGCTCTCCACACTTTATTAAATAATCAGAATTCACCCAAGGCGAGAGTACTTGTGATGAGTGTGAGAGATAGCAAACGTAGTCCTCGAGCCCAGAGGGGTGAGTTTTTTGGTAATGAGTCCACTCAAATAGCTTTAGTACAAGTTTGTTTTTGTAAGTTGCTTTCATTAAGAAAAAACCAAACCGGAAAGCTAGAACCAACTCAATAACATTCGAAGCTTTTGCTATACAGAGCTGCTTCTTCTCCAAGAGAACATAGAGGGTTTGATGTCAACAAGGATTCTGCAGGCTAGGCTCTCTATGTATGTGCAGTGACTTTTCCTAGAAAATTATTTTGTTCCTGTCACACAATATGTGGTAGACAGTAGCCCCAGGCGCATTTTATTTTCTCTCATTTTGTAGGGTGCATCAGGCGCATTTGAATTGTGCATTGGGAGCATTCAGTTTTTCTCTGTTGATGTAATTTCATTCCTCCATATAACATCCAGTGTCTCATGGATTTCAATTATTTGAAGGTGCGATTGATTTCCTGAAACAAACCCATGGATCGATCATTTGGCATTAACGCAGCTTCACCTCGACTTCATCAAATCGTTATCGTTCATACTCTCCATACTTCTTCAACTCCATCCCACCGTTCAACAATAGCTTTGAACTTCACTATGTATTGTGGCCAACATTTTTAGGCATTTTGCTACATAACAGTATGTTGTGATGTTGGAGACCATAGATTCACTCGTTAATTTGGCGGGAGGAAGTTGAAGGAATCATATCGTTGCTGGAGCTCACCGTCGCTTTGTCCAACCCCAGTCACTGTTGTCTGGTGCCACCAACGTGATAAAGAATCAACAAATGCATCACCTGGGCTGATCGGATTCGAGGGCCAAACAACCCAGATCTAAAACCACAACAACGATGGTTTAACTGAGATAACTTGTCCCCCGAGGAATAGAGTCTCGACCACCATGCAACCATGCTAGAGAGAGCCGGAAAAAGGAGGCGGAGCCAATCCTCTAGAGAGAGAGAAGCTCTAACCGAGTGCAATTTTGTTCACCCTCCTTAAAAGAGGTTGAACATTATCCTCCCTTTTATTAGTTGAAATGGTCTAGATCCCACCACAAGTGATGTCATGCTGACCTCTGCAATACACTTTTTGGTAAGTATGACATCACTTTGTGGTGGGATCTACATCATTTCAATCAATAGAAAGAAATGTAATGTTCACCCTCTTGTAAGGAGGGTGAACAAAACTCAGCTCTCACCTCTCTCCAAACGGGTCTTTCTCTGAAATATCGCTACTTAGTTTTTGCTACTGATTGTTCAAGACAAATCTGAAGGGAACTGGGTCTCCATCCAATGAATCAGTGGATTGATTAAAGTTCACTAAATTTCAGTTGTAAAATGACTCTTGAGTAGGGATTGTATGGGTAGTTTCTGAATTACTTGTAGTTTAGAATCAAACTCATGTTGACCAACAAATCATTTTCTAAGATTTAAGGCCAAGTCGAAATTTGCTGCAGGAAATTATGATGGAAACAAGAAATTGAAACAAAAAAAAAAAGACACATCATGTATTAATCTAACTGTGAGAGAAGACCAAAGACTTCTTCATGGAAAATCGCGTTTTCTTCATGCTTACTACTTGTAAAAGCGTGATTAGTGTATGGTCTATTTTCGGACATCGTGACCGCCTCTTATTACTCTTGGCCACTTCTTATTACTATTGGCCGCACTTTTTGACACTTGGCCGCGCTTTTTTGAAAGCGTGATTACGAAACACACTTTCAAAAACACGCGGCCAAGTGTCAAAATGTGCGTCCAAGAGTAATATAATGCGGCCAATAGTAATAAGACGCGGCCAAGATGTCTGAAAACAGACCATTCACTAATTAATGATGCTTTTAAATTGACCACGTCTAATTACTCTTGGCCGCGTCTTATTACTCTTGGCCGAAGGTTTTGACACTTGGCCGCAATTTTCTGAACGCATGACTAGTATACCCATCATCGTGGACGAAGGGTTGGGCTTCCAGTGAGGAATTGAGTTCTGAAGCGGGCCTCTTGGACTTAGTGGACTTAATTGAGCTTGACCAACTGGCCCACCTCATTTTAAGCCAAAACCCATTGAAATAGATCAACTAAAAAAAGCTTTTAAAAATCTTTTAATTGGCCCAGAATATTTTCCTGGCTCTCGTTTGGGGATTTATTCTTTTACAAGATTAATGTTTTCCTCTTCTTTTTTTTTGTGTCTTTATTCAATTTTCTTTCGCATTAGTTAGTTTTGAGTCAAAGTTTTTTTTATGGATAATTGGTTCATTTCGTCGAGAGAAATTAAAGAACTATAAAATTATGACCCAAACTCAAATATTATTTTTAAAAAAAGCCCAGAAAAAGTCCAAAAAGTTTGAATATTGTTTGGCCTTTTTATGGATTTTTCAAAAAATAATTGAGTTTGGGTCATAATTTTCCACTTCTCCGACTCATCTTGTCGAGATGAATCAATATTTTACAAAAATTTGACGCAAACTAACAAATGCGAAATTTTTTTTTGAATAAAGACAAAAATATTTCGTTTCACAGGAAAATAAAAATGTTTGCGCAATTCGTTTTAACATTTTAATAGAGAGACCTGTCCAAGTGACGGTCCAAGCATACACCACAATCTTTGAGCCCTTCCAGTTTCTTGCTTGAATGGAGTCAATGGATCACAAATAGGGGCCAAAGGATGCTGCCAAGCAACCCGGTGTCAAGCGAGTACCGAGCGGCATTCGACTGTTCATTTCGGCACGGATCGCTCGGATTGAATTTGAGCGCATATAAACCTAAACTGTTGAATTCTTGATCAATATCCGAGCCGTCAATCGCTGAGATGAACGGTCGGATCGGCCGCTCGGCACCGCTGCCAAGCACAGGCATCTCCAAATCCCAAGGATAGTAGTGTATTGTTAACCAACAATAAGTCAACATGCTCCCCTATTGACCCACTATTAACTAACTCGTTTTATCTCCATTTTTATTCTAGAATTTAAGTTCATATTACCGAGTACAAGGATGCATTTGCAAATCCAAACAACTCTTCAAAAGGAAAATCCCAATTCTCAAAAGGAAGAACTTGTTTGCTTTGCTTTTGGAGTTTGGAAAAATGCTCAGTTAAATTATTGTATAATCAAAAATGAAATGAAGAGGCACAACGAAATGATCAAAAAAGTGAACCATAAATGAACACACAAATGCAGGAGAGGATCTGAACTAAGCAAGAACAAGATTGGCAACTCCTTCCCCTCTATAAAATCCAATCATCCGGATCTTTTCGATCCAACGCCACCCCCATCCACCACAAGGATTAGGAATCTAAATGCGTTATAGTACTCCTAGATGTATACATACACATATACCAGTTCCTGTTTGCTTGCAGATTTCTAAGAATTTACCATTTGAATAGCAACAAAAGCCAATAACAGTGAAAGCACATCAAGAAATTATGTTTTATCAAAGTGAACTCTCGTGTTTCTAACTCAATTTACTAGAATAAGAACAATAACCAACCGGCCCAAACCAAGAACCACAGATTACTTGCATATTTCAACCATTTCTAAACTTTTGAATCATGTATACCTGAAAATTAAAACATGTCAATGAAATCTTCATGAATGGAACTCATGGAATCACAGTGTACGGGCTTCTTGGGCCTCTCTTATGCTTTAACAATCCTTATAATGTTTAAGGGATTGCCTGAGGCTCCTGCCAATTCGAACTAGAAAAACTCGGTAAAAAAAAATTAAAAATCTTTGCTGCATCACATGCACCTCAGGTGCAATTCGAGTGCACCCTAGGCGCATTTAAGTTGCACCTGAGCGCATCCTCATTTCTCTCTTTTTGTAATGTGCCAGGCGCATCCTTTTTTCTCTCATTTCATAATTGCGCCTCAGGCGCATTTGAGGGAGTGATCGATCTCCAGAAGCAAAACCATGGATCAATCCTTTGGCTTCAACGCAGCTCCACCCCGGCTTCTTCATCAAATCTTTGTCTTTCATACATCTCTGTAGTTCTTCAACTCCTTCCCACCTCTCAACAACAGCCTGAACAACTTTTATAATGTTTCGATGCTGGCCTTTTATAGTCTCCAGCGAATTAGGACTTTAAAAAATCACCGAAAAAGGAATTGAAAATATTTGATGCATCCCATGCGCCTCAGGCGTGTTTGAATTGCGCCCCAGAAGGTGCGTGTCAGGGGCAATTGAATCGCGCCCCAGGTGGATTCTATTTTCTCTCATTTTGTCGGGCGCCTTAGGAGCATTTGAATTGCGCCTTGGGAGCATTCAGTTTTTCTCTGTTGATGAAATTTCATTCCTACATATACCATTTGGTGGCTCATAGATTTCAAGAATTTGAAGGTGCGATTGATTTCAAGAAACAAACCCATGGATCGATCATTATGCTTCACTGCAGGTCCACCTTGGCTTCGTCAACAAATTGTTGTAGTTCATACTCTCCGTACTTCGATCTTCAACTCTAAACCACCTTTTAAGTTTCAACGACAGCTTTAACTTTACTAAGTGTAGTAGCCAGCATTTTTAGGTTCCAAATCTAAGAGCCATTTTGCTACGTATTCCCCTCATTTTTGGTTCCCATGAACTCTACTGCCAATAGCTCTCCCAAAATCCTACCACATGGAAAAGTCACTAGTTTAATTCAGAATCATACCAAATGTCCAACAAATCTTTGTTGTGCTTCCCCTTCGGATTAAAAAACAAACCAAAAAAAAAAACTATGTAGGCCAGAGTGGCTACAAGCAGATAATAAGCTCAAGAAGGTCATACTATTCAGCTCCATTCCTTCTTCCACCATTTGACCAAAAAATCGCAGGGCTTCAAAACCTAGCCCATGGGATTTGGCATTTATCAGTAAACTGAAACTGATTTTTGGGGTGAGCTCAAATCCAAGGTTCAAAAACTATGGAGTCCATGATCTCCTACACAACTTGCAGAGCATTGAAGAACAAATTATGAATCATGTAACCTGAGAATCGAAACATATGTCAATGAAATATTCATGGACGGAACTCATTGAATCACTTCGTACAGGCTTCTTGTGCCCCTCTTATACTTTAACAATCCTTGTAATGTTCAAAGGATTGTCTTTTTTTAGTCTTCTGCCATTTCGGATTAGAAAAACTCAATAAGAAACAAATTAAAAATATTTGTTGTATCACATGCGCCTCAAGTGCACCCCAGGCGCATCCACATTTTCTCTCTTCTTGTAATGTGCCTCAGGCGCAATTTTACGTGCCCCGGGCGCATCCTATTTTCTCTCATTTTGTAATGTGCCTCAGGCACATTCGAATTGCTCTTAGGGAGCATTCACTTTTATCACTTTTGATGTAATGAACCATTGAATTCCATGCCAACATTGCTCAAAAGTGCAAAATGTTGGTATCTGTGAACTCCATAATTCTGGATAAATAAAATAAAATAAAATAACTCTAGATGTCATTGATTGTTGTGTTAGCCCATATTTATTTGTATATGAGACACATCTTGAACAACAAATTTGGGCCTCAGGGCACTTTCAAAAGGAAATAGAACAATTTCATTCCTAAATATGACATCCCTGGCCGGGCTCATAGATTTCTAGCATTTGAGGGTGCGATCGATCTCTAGAATCAAAACCAAGGATCAATTCTTCAGCTTCAACGCAGCTCCACCATGACCTTGTTACACTAGTTGGTAATGCTTTCAGTTTCTCTCAGTGAAGCCTATTCATTACTGTAAAACAAATGGATCGAGTTAGTAGCTCTCAACTTATTTTTGGCTCATTCAAGGTCCACTTTGTACCCAATCCAGATTCTTTAGAATGTTTTCACTTGTAATGGGGAATCGATGTAACATGCAGTATTATTTTGTGGTACCCCCCCCCCCCCCCCCCTTTTTTTTTTGCAGAAGCACATTCCATCGGCCAAACAGATTAATGTTTGTTCTTCAGTTATCGTCTATACAACTTCACAACCACAGGCAATGCAGATCCAACCATTAATCAAGCATTCTTACCACAACTACAAGCAATTTGCCCCAAAGATGGTGATGGCTCAAAACGTGTGGCCTTGGACAAAGATAGCCAGTTCAAATTCAATGCAAGTTTCTTCATGAATGTGCGCGATGGCAACGGAATTCTAGAGTCGGACCCGAGGCTCTTGGGAGACGCTGCAACTGGTAGAATCGTTCAGAACTATGCAGGCAGCATAAGAGGGTTGTTGGGATTGAGATTTGATTTGGAGTTTCCAAAATGATCAAAATGAGTGGCATGGAGATGAAGATTGGGGCACAGGGGGAAATTTGGAAGATGTGCTCAAAGTTCAAGTAGGTAGCAAATGGGAAGAGTTGAAAGATACATAATGTGTGTGAAAACTTGTAAAATGGTTTCATCAAAGTAATGAAGAAGGCAAAATTAAATATTTTTCTTGATGTGTTAGATATAGGGGTGCAAACACGTCGAATCAATCCGAACCCTAGGAGGCTCAGCTTAAGCATGATAAAATATTGGTCTAGCTCGAGTTTGGCTGTCTAAGACTTTCAGAGGTTGGGCTCAAGTGGATTCGGCTTGTTGAAGTTTAACAAACTGAATCGAGCTGAGCTCAGCCTTGAGTTAGGGTCATTTAAAATTTTCGAAGCTCAGGCTCGGCTCGTCAAAACTTGTTAAATTCAAACGAGCTGAATTCTGACTCGAGTTTGATGATTTTTATTTTACTGCAATGTATCAATATTACCTAATACAAGCCGAAAACTTAAAAAACACAAAATCCATCAAGAACACCAAAAACCTTATCTGAGATCTCCACAACAAATGCATATATACCCCTCTAAAGTATTATCTATGAATAGTCCTCCACAAACTATTATTTATATTTTGATTCAAGGTTCGCGAGCCTAATCAAACCTTACACTTGAATGGCTTGGGCTTGTATAAATGAGCCTAATAATGAGGCTTCAGTTTGATTCATTTATAGTAAATGAATAGAACTTGAACGAGCTCGTACCGAGCTGAGAATTGTTGGTTTTGCAGATTTGTTTTGGGTCTGTAAAGCTTTAATTGTGAACCACTATTTGGGAAGTTCAAACATAAATTGGCAGACTGATTCGGAAGGAGAGTTTATGCTTGAAGTCCCTAAACAATGACTGAAAAATAATCGAAATTGAAACTAAACTAATTAGAACAGAGAAAGGAGAGAGATGTACCTTTTCTTGTAAGATATGGGAGGGAGAAGAAAGATACCAGAGAATTCAAGAGAGAGGGGGCCGGCTGTTAGACAGCTTTCCACCATCCCTCCTAAAATCAATCAGTGGTAGGAAAGGTTTCGATTAAGTCTTTATCGCCGCTAGAATTTACATTTAGCCGCTTATAACTACCATTGGCCGCTTTAAATTTCATCTGGCCGCCAAATACAGAAAGACGCGTGTACACGATTCTTTTGTGTTTTACATGTATTATGGCCGCACTAAATTACACTTGGCCGCTTATTACTACTCTTAACCGCTTTAAATTGCGTCTGGCCGCCAAATACAAAAACGCGATCACTGTGCACGACTACATGTATTATGGCCGCGCGAAATTACACTTGGCCGCTTAAAACTACCCTTGGCCGCTTGAAATTGCGCCTGACCGCCAAATATTGTAAGCCGTGATCACTGTGCACGATTCTTTTCAAATACGGAAAGGCCTTATCACTGTGCACGACGAGGAGGGGAGAAAGGTGGGTTTATCCATTTAGGTAAAGTCGTGGAGCTTTAAACGCGAGTTACAAATTCTCCAAACGACATTGTCGTGGTGAGATTGCGGCCAGAAGTTTAAAGTTTTCGGCCAGATGCAAAAGATTGCGTCTAAATGAAAAAGATTGCGGAGAGGTAGCAAAACAACATCTGGGTTCAAAGTTTGCGTCCAGATGTCTAAAACTGGCAACCAGATGCAAAGAATTGCGTCCAGGTGTCTAAAGTTATCATCAAATGGACAGAGAAAGGTATTAGCGTAAATCCATTCCTTAATCTTGAAACGAATTCCGGCAAAGCACAACCCCTCGCCCATTCCACAACAAGAACACATCCTTCTGTTTTCCAATAACAAAAACAGAAAAACACACACAGTACAATGGAGAGCGCTCTCTTATCGTCCCCTCAATTTCTCCCTTCACAAAGTAAGCATTTCTTGCTCTCCAGTTTCAAGAACTGTCCATTTGATGATAACTTTCGTAGATTTCCCATTTTTCAAGCCTTCTTTTTATGGTTTCATGATTTCAAACTGAGGAGAAGTCCCTTCAAGACAATGGGTTTTTTTTGCTGATATAAAGAAAAAAAAAAAAAGACAAAAGACAATGGTGAAGAAATACAAATTTATGTACATATTTCGAACTTGAACTGACATTGTTTTGTGTATTCAAAAACAGATAGAGAACTGGGTGGACTACTAGGAAGTTTTCAGAGCTCGTATTATGGAAAAGTGGAATTTCATAGCAGAAGTTTTAGGGGAAGAGATATTAGTATGCGCCGAAGCGGCAACCGCATAATACTAGCTTATACTAGCTTCAGTGGTTCATTATTTTCCACTCCTTACCTCCCAAGTTTTCATTTTTATATCAATTTCACTTGTACTCTCTTTGGATTTTTTTGTTGTTATGTTGTTTAATGCGATCGTATCTGAGGATAGTGAAGAGTTGATTGGGTAACAAGTAGTTTTATTTATGCAAGTCTAGTTTTGGATGTTTTTTACCAAGTTTTTCTAGTCCGAATTGATAGGAGACTACGAAGTGATTTCATAAGTTCCATTCATGAAGATTTCATTGAAATATGTTTTGATTTTCAGGCATACACGATTCAAAAGTTTAGAAATGGTTGAAGTATGCAAGTAACTTGTGGTTCTTGATTTGGGCGAGTTGGTTGGTGTTCTTATTCTCGTAAACTGAATACAGTACTATCCTTTGAATACACTACTATCCTTTGGTTCTGTTTGTCATCGATTGACTCCATTCAGGCAAGAAATTGGAAGGGCACAAAGATTGTGGTGTTTTGCTTGGACAGGTCGCTCTATTAAAGTAGAAAATCATGACTCAAACTCAATTATTTTTGAAAAACTCAAAAAAAAAAAAAAGGTACAAAAATTCAAACTATTCGAACTTTTTCAAATAATATTTGAGTTTGGATCATAATTTTATAGTTCTTCAAAAGAGAGCTTGGAAAATATTTTGGAACGACTGAAAAAATTTTAAAAGTGTTTTTTTTTTTTTTTTAAAAATCTATGTCAATGGGTTTCAGCCAACTGGTTACCTCAATTTATGCGTTCACAGGTAATAAGACACGGCCAAGTTTAAGACGTTCGAAAACAGACGATACACTAGTATGCTTTTACCACGAGTAAGCAAGCAAGAAGAAAACGCGTCTTCCCGTAACCACGCCTTTCACTGGTGTTGAGGAAACAGACGCCCGTATTTCAGGGTTTAGGGTTTGGGAGGAAGGGAGAGAGAGAGTCAGAGAGAGAGAGAGAGAAGAATGAAGAAAATAGTGAAGAAGGGATTATTGGCGGAGATGGGGTTTACCAAGGGAGGTGGGACTATCAACTGGTTCCCTGGCCACATGGCCGCCGCCACTCGCGCCATCCGCGACCGCCTCAAGGTCTCCGACCTCGTCATCGAAGTCCGCGATGCCCGCGTATTCCCCCCCTCTCTCTCTCCCTCTCTCTCGATCGATCGATACAGAAGAATGTATATGTAACAATGCCTTTGGTTATTAAATTACATATCCTTTTACGCCTACAGATACCACTGTCCTCTGCAAACGAAGATCTCCAGCCAATGCTCGCTGGGAAAAGGCGCGTCATCGCTCTCAACAAGAAAGATTTGGCCAATCCCAACATAATGCAGGTGCTGCTGTTTCTCCCTAATTTTTTATTTGAGTAAAATTTCAACTACAAGCAGCTTAATCTGATATGATGCATTCTACTTGTTGCTCTATTTAAATTGCCCTTAAAATTTTTCCCAAATACCCAACTTAGCCGAATCCGACCGTTTCATTTTCAATAATGAAGCTTATATTAAATAAAAATTGAGGATATACAATGAGGCTTTAGACAAAACGAACCTCTCAGAATTGGAGAGGCTGTGCCAAAAATCACGTGGAGATAAACCAAAAGGAAAGAGCAAAGGAACCCATCATCTGCAATTTGTTAGAAAGTTACAAGGCTTAAGGCAAGTTCCCCTCATGCTTGATTGAGAGGGTAGCAGTTCCTTTCTCCTAGCAACTCTGGAACAAGTGTGAATAAAACATATGACCATTGTGAATTTGAAGGAGGAATAAAAATCTTTTGGATTGGCTCTCAAACGATAACGATGAGACCATTGAACACATGATTTTAGTGAACCCCCTCTAACGTCTGGCTTGGACCTCTTTTGTTTACTTCTTCCTCTTCTGGTTTCTCGTCGGTTGAGCCGCTATCATCTCTCGGAACACCAACCAACATCGGAAAGGGAGAGAGGATTAACACCAGTGGGTGAGTGTAGTAGCAAAAAGTGACGATGACAACAAGTTAACAACTCTTTTGTATGGTATCACGCTGAGTATACCCATGATAACTGGCACCCCTTAGTCTAGTCTATAAGCAACTAAAAGACAATAAAAAACCAATCTTTAGTGACGGGCCATACAAAGGCATCTCCAGCCAAACATTTAGGTTGTTTTATCATTGATGATTTGATGAAGGATTTGGTACTTCCTTAAGTTCCTTTATTTGATGCATGTTTCATGAAAGGGATTGGAACTCACTTTTGGCCTTTCTTTGAACAAATTTGTACTTGATGTAAATATTGGAGATGCCCTCAAACCTTTAGTTGTTGGTTCTTGGAAATTGGTGTTGTAGGGATATTATTGATATAAAGGTAATGTAGACTGTTGTGATGGTTATGGTTCTTTGCGGTTTAAATTTTGCAGAAATGGATTCGTTATTTTGACTCGTGCAAGCAAGATTGTCTTTCAATAAATGCGCACAGCAAAGGTTCTATTAACAAGGTTAGCGAGTATTTTCCGAAGAAGAGTAGTTGTACTTTTTGGTTAATTAAGATTAAGATGTTCTTTCCGAGCATTATCAGTTTCAGATTGTTTCTTTTATCTATTTTCCTTGAAATTGTGAGGGCAGCGTTCTTCCACTTTTTACTTCTCACAAGATGATTCTGCAGTACTGTTCACAACCCTCATATGGACAATCTAGCTGAAAACCCTACCCTATCAAAACACAAACAAGCCTAATTATGCTCTTTAATTTCGACTTACATTGATCCCAAAACTTGGTAGATTGATATTCATGAAATGCAAGTCTTGAGGATGGTTATTATGTGGTTAACTGTACTATTATACTTACTTGTTGGGTGCGTATGATACACGTTCTGTACCCCTAGTACCTTATTCAAGTGTTTCATCCAACACAAGTACAGGAAGGCCTGAAGATGGATCTATTATTTTCTCTATCTATTGCTTTTTCAGAATCTAATCTCAATTTTCTTTTCCCCTTCACTGGTACATTGCGCGCTACAAGTAGCAGTCCCTTTTAATAGTAAGGAAATATGCCAGCTCACAGTTAGCTACAACTGATATAAGCCTCTACTTTCCTATAGTTGGATATTGATAGTCTTTGAGTGCTTCAAGCTTTAAGTTTTGGGCAGAGTCGCAGAAAATATAGCCAGAGAAGCTATTTCGATTGCGGGAACCAAAATGCCTATACGAACTCAATTTATTATTTCAGGATAAGAATGGTCTTCTTTTGATGTTTGATCTATACACTTCTTATTTTCAGTTACTTATAAAATGTAAATGTTCTGATTCTCGGTTTTCGTCCAAAGCTTCTTGCCCTTGTGGAGTTCAAGCTGAAGGAGCTAATCTCAAGGGAACCTACTCTCCTTGTTATGGTGGTTGGTGTTCCCAACGTTGGCAAGTCAGCTTTAATTAACTCCATTCATCAAATTGCTTCATCCCGCTTTCCTGGTAAATTTTTTAACATAGTTTCTCTCACAATCAAAGGAAATATACGTATTTGTGATTATTATTTCTAATTGAATTGTTGACAAATTCAACTCCCAGTGTTGATGGCCTTAAGGTAGTGTTTAAAGTTTCTAGATTTTCTTAGTGCAGCAGAAGATGAAGCGTGCTACAGTGGGACCATTGCCTGGCGTAACTCGAGATATTGCAGGATTTAAGGTCAATTTTGTGGAAGAATTTTTATTTTTGTTGTTCTTTGTTTACATCTTGTTCTTACTGTGTCGTGAATAATGATTGGAGACTAATTTTTAGAATGCATGCAAAGTTAATCTTGTATGACATCTAATTTTTCTGATTGTTCACGGGTTCTGTAGCGTATATGCTTCCCTACAATCAGATTATCATTTGTATTTCCTATTTCATTGTTGAATCCATTGTTTCAGACTGAATCCAGGAAAGAGTGTTGCCAGGGAGAGACCAATTTGTTCAGTAAATATCTACAATCAGTTAACCACGGCATCTTCTCATCTTTTTTTCCTTCTAATTTGCTC
>BPLS01008092.1:0-12074 GCA_019656275.1 Rhododendron kiyosumense | reverse complement strand
TACACCAACCCAGTTGGTATTTTTTTGTCCGGAGGTCAAAATTCGAGCCCCGTCATAGTTGTATGAAATTCGAGTTATGAATAGTTTCTGAAATACATTATGGACTAATATAATCACTCTGTTTCGTTCGCGATTTTGAGTTAAAATGTAAAAATATGTGATTGAATGAGTTATTTTTGAAATAAGTGGGACCCCTTCATTAAGTAAAACCAGAGAAAAAAAAAACCGACAGATAAAAACCTGCGGCATGGACTTGACGTCACGCGTTCCCCTCTCTCTCTTCAATACAGAGAACGAATCTCTGAACACTTTTTTTTACCTTTTTACAAATCTACCAGAGTAGGAGCCAAAAGAATGCTACACACATACAATTTGTGCACAGATTGTACAAAGATTTTGTTGTAGAGCCCACCACGGGTTCCATAAAAATCATCCGAGCTGTTCATTAAATGTAAAATATTTTTTCAAGGGTCTTTGTAAAAAATAAGCTCAATCTAATACCTATAGGTGTTTCATCCAATCATCTAACTTTTCATTTAGATTTTCAGATAATGAAAAATTATAGTGTTGGATCGAGCACTTATAGGAATTGGATTAAGCTTATGTTTTACGAGAACCCATGAATGTATGTTTTAGATTTAATGAACGGTTCAAATGATTTGTGTGGGATCCGTGAAGAGCCCCACCATAAAATATGTACACAATGTTCAGAAAAATTGCGTGTGTAGACCGAAAAGCTGTGAAAAGGAGGAGATGGAGGAGGATGGGAGTGGTGGGGGCCAATTGTACTGCACATGGTTGTAGTCAGACGTCCAAGTCAAATGCCGGCCTTGGCAAAGACTTTGGCCCCACCAATTTTCTGGCATTCAAAAATTAGTTTTTGAAACAAAATCTCAAAATGCTAAACTGGACACAGGGAATAACTTCCTGCTAACTCTGTTGATGTATTAAGGCAGGCATCACTCGGCGGAGGATCCGCACGGTGACTGCATCATACTGGTTAGTCAGACTTGTGGACTTAAAAGGATTGTATGGAGGCTTATTTACCTTTTTTGTCCCCAAAGTATTAGCGAGTGGCCAATTTCGTTCTCAATAAAAACATTTGACCAATTTAGTACCCAATGTTTAAAATTTGCGTCGATTTGGTCCCTATTCATAACGCCATTTCTTGATTCCGTCAAAAGAAGGGGCATTCTTGATATTTCACCTTATCATCATCTTCTTCACCCCCACACCCTAATGTTGTGAAGTAAGCCTCATGGTTTCAAGTAGAGGTGGCAATCTCAACCCATTTTTTCCAATCCGTCCAAATCCGCCCACTTATAACTCAACCCAACCCGCCCATATTGTTACATGAGTTTATATGAGTTGAAAATGGGTTCAATATGGATTTTGTTTTTTTGCTGATTTTCTTTGGTATGTAAATATGTAATGAACATGTACCCGTGACTCGTGTACAGCAATTGAGATCCATAATACTGGCAAAACCCAAATTAGGAGAGAGAGTGAGAGAGTGTGATTGTAGTAGAACGGAACTGAACTTAACAGAGGTTCTGAAAACAATATGTTCATGAAGCGGTGCAATTTCAGTTATCCATTCGCACAATTAACTTGCTGAAATTCATTTTTGATTATGATTTCACAATTAATTGTTACCGATCATAATTAATTTTCAATTCGGATCATTCAAAAACACTGTTAGTTTAGAGAGAGAAACTGAAGCAGAATGACCAGAGGGAGAAATTTTAACGATAGTGGGTGCAAAGTTCGAATTCAACGCCCATCAACACCACTTCCCGCTTTTTGGTCGGCTCCATATCGCTCAGTGTGCAGGCTGGAGTGAAGCTCTATCAAGACGGTAATTTTGGAAAATGACAGACCCATCGGTAGATTGATTTTATGGAGCTGTCATAATTGATTTGAAATGGATTGGGTCGGGTGGGTTTGGACTATAATTTTTTAATTTTTCGATTTTTCTTTTTTGAATAGAACTAATAATCGACAAAAAATTGATGCGAACGTACAAGTTGAGTTTTACTTTTCTGAATCCCCTCGTTGAGAAAAATTAGAGAATGGTGGCGGAAGAGAGGGGCGGGGGGTAAAAAAAAAACAAAAGATGATGAAAACGGGTCAGGTTGGGCGGGTTTGGATTTGGTTTGACACATATTCGACCCGACCCGTTTAAACCCGCGTGCCTTTTGACCCGCATTTGATTGTTTATATTTGACTCATAACCCGTTTCAACCCGCCCAAACCCGCTCAGACCCGCCCGTTTGCTACCTCTAGTTTCAAGGAAAACCCAGAATCTGCAAGAAGCAGCTGGAAGAGGTGGAAGCTTCACAGCCACTACGTGCTCAACGTGGTGCCGTCCATGGAAGCTCCAAGGTAAGAAGCTTGGTTTGACCGTGACTAGAATTGGTCAAATTACTTAGTAACTAAGAGATTGAATTCGTAGTCTATAATTACAGACTTGTAATCCTTGTAGTATAATGAATTAAGTGTGAAAAATCAGTGAGATACTGAGAGTGAGAGAGAGAGAGAGAGAGAGAGAGTTCCAGAGAACCCAGTTTCTCCTATCCTGTGAATTGTAAAATTCGTGCTTGTTTGTTCAATAAAAATACAAATTGTTTGTTACGTGTTGTAAACGGTGACAAACAATTTTATCGCCAAGCCAATCCGAATTCAATCCGTTCATATCCATTCCCTGCTTCCTATCCAATCCCAAATTTGGCCCCAATTCATCCATTCCAAATTCCATGAACGTCCCAATTCCATTAAATTTGATCTTATCGTCCTCCACCAAAATTCACCTATAAATACCCCACTACTTCAGCCACGAGCACACCCCTATACCCTCCACACTCCTCTGAGAAAGGAGCAAGAGAAAAACCAAAAGAAACAAAGCTCCAAGCTATGGAGTTTTAGAGATAGAAAGTGAGAGAGAGAAAAGTGGGTTTTGTGCCTAAACCCAACCAAAACTCAATCCAATGTTTCCAATCACCTCCTACACCCCGAAGCAACCAAACAACATTCAATTCAATCCCAGGCTCCCCCTCGGCCAAAACTGAAGTCACCTTCCAAAAATTCCAAAGTTTCGTTTTCAATCCAATACGGACAATTCAACTTGTTATAATCCTATCCAACTCCCCTCTAAGTATATTTAAGTGTTTTTATGCCTAACCCATAGTCCCATAGAAACCAAAAAAAAAAAAAAACGAATCCAGCGTTCAACCACCTTGCGGCCGCAAGAACTAGTGCCAAGGTTGTGGCCAAGTGTCCAACCGCGAACTTCTGTCGGTTTTGATAAAAAAATGGATCGAAACCATTTTGCGACCCTCCGAACACCATTTTTGACGCCCGGACTATTTTTCCTAGACTCCTCGCACCTCAAAGATCATATCTTGTTATGATCATAATTTTTTTAAAATAATTACTTATTTATGAATTATCTATTCGTTATCTTTCAAGATTTTGCAAAACGAAAAATATTTGCGACCTCAAAAGCTATGGTATTAATGCCCGAGTAATTTTTTTTAGACTCTTTACATTCCAAAGATGAAACCTTGCTAACCTCATCATATTTTGTTAATTAAATAATTTATTATCCATTTATTTTACTTTCGACAACTTTTGTTAATATCTTTATTTAAATTAATCTTGTGACCCTCCGGACTCAATTTTTGACACTCGATCATGTCGCGCAGGACCGTAGGACTCCTATTACAGACATGATAATTATTCTAATATTTTTCTATTTATTATACGTAATAAGTTGTTAAATCTAATTTCTTAGAAATTATTAATAAGAGCCTAAAATATTTTTTTTAGTTCTTACCTTACTATAAACATCGTGGCCACACAAGACTAAGGGCAACAGCCCATTCATAAAAAGTTGTGTGATTGCATTGCTTATTAATTGTTTTAATTATTATTGATTAATCGTATCTTGCGCCAATACTTGATTTGAATGCTAGATTGGACCCCAGAGATATAGGGTAGTACGCGAATAGAATTCATATAGACGATGCTAAGTTAATGGATAAATGGTAAAGTGTTAGAGTTGTGAGATTGTGGATTTGATTTGGACCATTGCAATGGTGAGGGTTACCAGTTGGGCCCTGGATTGGAGTGGGTTACATGTGGGGCCCGGTGATGTTATTGTGGTGATCCTAATGTATGGTACACCATGGGAAGTTTCAAAGGGTAATCATGCCCCTGCAAGGCCAGCAAGGGGGATTATCTCATTACACGGTCATAGTTAGTGGCTCAGGAATAGTGGCGACCCTAACGTATGGTACGCCTCTTAAATGAATTCATAGTAACTAGTAAGTACATAATTTAGGTGTATTCATTTAGGACCCCGTGTGCAGGATAAGTAAGGGGGGATTTCCCATGACACGGTCATATTTAGTGGTATGGGAGGAAAGGATCTCGTGGATGAGATCTTAGATCTCACATAGGGTTAATGGATAGTAATAAACCGGTTTATGTGAAAAATCTTTGTTTACTTCTTCGCATCATTATTATCTTGTTACTTGCTAGTTATAAAGTAAGAGGAGTAATTGGGTTGGATTATACTACGGGGTGAACTCTATCGCTCAGGTACGGATTGTCTGGCATCCGCGCCAAATTTTGTAAAAAACCAGGAGGAGACACAGAATCCCGAAGGCGAGCAGTTTTATATAAAAGAGAATCCAGAGGTGGGAGCCGAGCCAGAGTACCCTTGGGATCCGTATCAAGCTTAGAAGTCGGCTCTGTTATTTTGTCTATTTCATTACCACAAAATCTATTTTTAGTATTTGCACAATGATTTGTAATAAATGAATCTTATGTTGAATTATCCGTTTTGGATTTTTAAACTTTAATTTAGTAAACCTTCAAAAAAATTTATTTAATTCCTCCGATTTTTATTCTGAAAATCGGGGTGTTACAATGCTAGGTACCCAAAAGGGTTTTGAAATAAAATCTGAACCATTGATTTTTCATTTTAATGTATTTTCGGAATATCCGTTCGGAGTACATATAATTATTGTATTAGTCATGACCACTGGTCGTGATCGGGACACAGGGACGGGGGCTGTGGAGTGATTGTGAGTTATATACACTTGGTCCTCCAAGTCTTTGTACACCACGTAAATGATGATGAAAGTTGAACTCGTATACTTTCTGAGTATTATATTGGGCGTATCATGTGAGGTGTTATTATTACAATAGTAGAATTTGTTCATTACATGATAAAATGGGGTTACATTTTTCTAATACGGTATCGACACATTATGTAGCACTCAAAATGTGATACTCATGACTCAGACATTGTTAGCAAAATATTAGTGGAATGTAGTGATGGGGGAAGAATCTTGAAGGACCAGGAGAACTAAGGCCTGTTTGGAACTTAGATGAAAAAAGAAAAGAAACATAAAATAATTTAGAAGGAAATTTTTGAGAAAAGAGTGGAGAAAAATTTTAATGTGTTTGATTCTTTATTTTCTTATTTTACTACCTGTTCTCTCTAAAACCAAACAAATTAAGGAAGAGGAAAAAAAATTACTCGTATATGTTTATTTTTCTTTTCTTTTCTTTATTTTCTTTTTTCATGTTCCAAACAAACCGTAAATTATTTTTCTGTCCACACTCCAACCACTCGTTTTGACAAAATTATGATCAAACTCAATTTTCTTTGAATAAAGACGAAAAAATTGGATTATTGGCATATTTTTGTCTTTATTAAAAAATTTGAGTTTTAAATGTAATTTTTTATTTTTTTAGACGTCATGAAGAAGCAATAATTCTCAAAAAAATCAATGAAAACCTAACAAATGCTAATTTTTTGAATAATAAGGACAAAAAATAAGCCATTTGGCTTATTTTGCCAAATGAGCCCTAAAGCTACGTTTTGTTTTTTTTGTTTTTCATCCGCTAAAGCTATGTTTTTCTGGAAAGGAAAAATGGGGTAGGGAAAATAATCAAGAGAGAAAATTGGAGAAAAAAATTCAAGGGTCGCTAAATTTAATTTGTTATTTTCTCTTTGGGGCTACCCTGCCTTCTTCCGGCCATTCACGAAGCTGGGAGTTTCTTCCGTCTCTGCTCACCTGTGGATGTGCTCCACGTGCGTGAGGTATATATTATCTCCTCTACCAGATCTTCTGATACTTTTGCAATGTAGACAATTATGTTACTAAAGACATTGTTCAACTTATGTGATACTTTTGTTGCTATATTACCTAACTTTGCGAGTTATGCAAGGCATTAGATACACGTACTTATTTATCTATAGTTTTCTACCTTTTTATGAGTTGTGCAAAGTATCAGCTACTCTTATCTGCCATGGTAATAATCAAAATGTGTCATGTTAGCATTTGATTATCTATTTAGTCCATAATCAAACTTACAAACCTCAGCTCTACACTGGTTATTTTTGTATCCCTAACGAAAAAAACCCCTACAATACGCAATTCACAATTATTCAATCACAAACGAATTCCAATCAAGCATCCGACCACACCAAATTATTCGTCCCAATGAAATGATTCCAGTGTGGGGTGTTTTTGAGTTTTGAGTTTGGTTATGGAATGAGTGGAATTTAGTTATTTGCTAAAAGATTTATAACTTTTCTTATTACAATGTGGAGTGTTTTTTGAATATTATTATTGAATTTGTTTATCTACACTCATTTATTCTATGGTTGGATTGGTGTTTGAAAAAAAATTTAAAAAATAATAAGGATAATAAGTGAAGAGAGATAGGAAGAGAAATGCTGAAAGTAGAAGTACGAATGCTCTTACCGCATAGTCCTTGCGGGTTGTGCAACGGAGTACACATTGTTCTTTACTTTTATTTTTTGTCTTTTTTTAAGATTATGCCCCTTGTAAATTTGTATATTCACCTCTCTTACGGGAGTATAAAGCTAATTAACCAGCAACAAAAAAATCGAAGAAAGCTCCAACAACTTTTCTAAAAAAATAAAAAAAAAATCTTTTCTAAAAGAATGAATCGAACAAATTTTTGCAAATCTGATAAACGAACATGATGATGGATTGGGTTAAGTAGTTCGCAACAAACTCTTCTCCTTCATTGGGGTAATGTGAACTCTACCAATTCCGGCGATTATGGAAAAGCTTACTGTTGTAACGAACGCTATGAATGCAAGCTAAAAACGAGAAATCGAAAGCCAAACAAGAAATCACAAAGATACAAGATATACGTGGTTTCCCAAGATGGATACGTCCACGGGTGAGGAGAGAGAGAATTCACTAACCAATGAGAAGAAGAGATACAAAGAGCCGGCTGTAATCTGTAACTCTAGAAATGCCACAATATGAAAGCCAAAAGATACTTTAAAAGTTCCTTAAAAGCCCTATTTATAATAGGCTACAAAACGGGAACAACATAATTAATTAACCAATGTGGGACTAAAAATACAAGGCATTCTCAACAATTCTCCACCTTGACTTGAATTCCACTGAACCAAATCACCAAATATGGCTCTTCCTTTCTAACCTCTCACTCGCCAAATGCCTCCGAGGGGCAATCAACTGCAAATACCAAGCAAGCCCAAGCAATGCTTGAACTTGGCAACCGGAACCGGTTTAGTCAACATATCTGCTGGGTTATTTGCCGTACCCACTTTCTTCACCTCAACTTGCTTTTGTGAGATGATATCCTGAGCGAAGTGATACCTGACATCGATATGCTTGGTCCTCTTATGATACATCAGATTTTTAGTCAAATGTATAGCACTCTGCGAATCACAAAATACTGAACTCACACCTTGTGCAAGACCAAGCTCACAAAGCAAACATCTCATCCACAATGCCTCCTTCACAGCTTCAGTAATGGCCATATACTCTGCTTCTGGTGTAGACAGCGCGACTGTAGCCTATAAAGTAGCTTTCTAACTAATAGCACTTCCGGACAGAGTAAAGACATAACCTGTCAGAGACCGCCTCTTAACGTGGTCACCGGCAAAATCCGAATCAACATAACCAACAGCATGATGACCAAAATTGGCAATCCCAAATAATAGACCAACACCTGCAGTTCTGCATAAATACCGTAGTATCCATTTCACAGCCTCCCAATGTGCATTTCTTGGACGCCCCATATAACGACTAACGACACTAACTACATGTGAAATATCAGGACGAGTACATACCATGGCGTACGTAAGGCTCCCAACTGTGCACGAATATGGAACATGAGACATATACTTCTCCTCATCCTCCTACTGTGGTGACAACTCAGCTGAAAGTCAAAAGTGTGCTGCCAAAGAGGTACTAACTGGCTTCTAGTTCTGCATGGCAAAGCGCTCAAGCACTCTAAGAACATAAGACTTGTGATTCAAAAATAATTTGTCAGCTATTCGATCTCTGCAAATCTCCATACCCAAAATAAGTTTTGCCGCTCCCAAATTTTTCATCTCAAATTCACCACCTAAATGTTGTTTCAACCTGTTGATTTCTAATACACTTTTGGCAACAATAAGCATATCATCAACATACAATAGTAGATAAACAAATGAACCATCTGAAAGTTTTCGAAAATACACACAACTGTCATACTCACTCCTAAAATATGACTGGCTTATCATAAAAGTATTAAACCGCTTATACCACTGCCTAGGAGATTGTTTGAGGCCATACAAGGATTTACGAAGTAAACAAACATGATCCTCCTTACCATAAACAACAAATCCCTCCGGCTGATGCATATAAATCTATTCCTCAAGCTCGCCATGCAAAAACGCAGTTTTGATATCAAGTCGCTCTAACTCAATATCATAACATTCAACAATAGCAAGTAAAGTGCAAATGGAACTATGTTTTACAACTGGTGAAAATACCTCATTGTAGTCAACACCCTCCTTTTGGCTGTATCCTTTCGCCACTAGCCGAGCTTTGGACCAAGCATCTTCTACCCCTGGAATACTTGATTTGCGCTTGAAGACCCACTTGCACCCAACAATCTTCTTCCCTTTCAGCGGTTCTACTAACTCCCATGTCTGATTTTTCTGAAGAAACTCAATCTCCTCATTCATAGCAACAGACCACTGTGTAGACTCAGCGCTCAAAACAGCTTCCGTATAGCTTGAAGGCTCCTCATACTCAACTGTTTCAGCAACTGATAAAGCATAGGCACCATCTCAGAATAAGCCGAATACCTTTCAAGAGGCCGAATCTCCTCCCTTGGCCTATCTTTAGCAATAATGTGTGGTTGCTCAACTAACGCATCAACCTCTGTGTCTGAACTCTTGAACTCCTCTTCAATTGGCTTCTCAATGTGCTTCTTCCCTGAGTCGAAAGATCCACTCAAAAACTCCATCTGCTTTGGAACACTCTGTTCCTGAACTGTATCATCAACCTGCTTAAACCCCTTGATCAGATAATTTTTATCAAAAGTCACATCCCTACTAATCAAAAACTTTAAATCATCAAAGCACCATAACATGTATCCTTTGACACCTGCTTCATAACCAAAGAAAATACACTTCTTGGCATGTGGCTCCAATTTACCCTCATTCACATGAGCGTAAGCTGGACGCCCAAAAACACACAACATAGAATAATCAGCTAGATGATCTGACCATACCTCAAAAGGAGTCTTACACTCAATGGCAGTCGACGGAGACCTATTCACCAAATAGCATGTCGTGGAAACGGTTTCAGCCCAAAATTCTTTGCCCAATCCGGAATTGGACAATATACAATGTGCCTTCTTCAAAAGAGTCATGTTCATCCGTTCAGCCACACTATTCTGCTGAGGGATTTTTCTCACTGTGTGATGCCTCATAATGCCCTCATTACTACAAAACCTATCAAACTCGCCAAGACAAAATTCCATCCCATTGTCAGTTCTCAAACGTTTTATTTTCTTACCAGTCTGATTCTCAATCAAAGTTTTAAACTGTTTGAATGTATTAAAGGCGTCACTCTTATGTTTCAACATATGCACTTAAACCTTACGAGAGAAATCATCGATAATACTCATAAAACAACGAAAACCAAGTTACCTCTGCGGGACCCCAAATATTCGAGTGAAAATAATCCACCGTGTCTTTGGTGCGATGAACAGCTGTACTGAATTTTACCCTGCACTGCTTGACGTAAACACAATGCTCACAGAAATTCAACTTCTCAGTTTTCTGGCCACATAGCAAATCCTATTTGCTCAAAACTGTCATCCCCCTCTCGCTCATATGCCTAAGGCACATATGCCACAAACGAGTCAAGTCTGAATCTGAAACCTTGGATGAAGCAACCGTTGCTGCAGCACCTAGAACTGTACTGCCATGGAGTGCATAGAGGTTACCACGCTTCTAACCCTTCATCAGTACCAATGCACCCTTTGAGACTTTCAAAACTCCACCTTCACCGAGGAATTTGCAACCATGAGAATCAAGAGCACCAAGAGAGATAAGATTTTTCTTCAGATCTGGAACATGTCGAACCTCAGATAAAGTCCTAACAATACCGTCATGCATCCTAAGTTGAATCGTTCTTGAACCAATAGTCTTACAGGCCATCTTGTTGCCCATCAAAACTGTACCACCATTGACCGCCTTATAAGTAGAAAACCACTCTCTATGCGAACACATATGGTATGAACATCCAGAATCCACTCGGTATTAGAGCGAGAATTACCCTCTGTAACTGATAACACGTTATCTGACTCATCCGAACTTTCAGCAATTCCAGCAATTACTTTACCCCCTTTCTGGTCTTCTTTTTCCTTCTCCTTGAGTTTTAAACAGTCACTCTTCCAGTGCCCAGATTTCTTGCAATAATTGCACTTTCCCTTCTTCTTACTAGATGACTTGGATTTTCCCCTATTACTCAACTCCACTCTTTCTGTTGTTCTTCCCCTAACAAACAAACCCTCCGCATGTGCATCACCCTCACCTAACACTTTTTTCTTCAATTCTTTTGAATATAGGCTGGCCTTAACATCCTCCATGGATGTCGTGTCTTTGCCATTCAATAGGGTTGTAACAAAGTGCTCATACGAAAGTGGTAAAGAACATAGCAAAATTAGGGCTTGGACCCCATCCTCAATTTTACCATCAATATTTTTCAGATCTACAATAATACGATTGAACTCGTCTAAATGATCCTTAACAGGTATACCTTCTCGCATACGAACGTATAAAGACGTTGTTTGAGATATAACCTGTTGGTGCGCGACTTTGTCATAAATATGCCTTCCAACTTCAGCCAAATTCCTGCTGCTGAAGTTTCTTCTTCCACCTCGCGAAGAACGTCATCTGCCAGACTCAACTGAATAGAACTCAGAGCTTTGGCATCCGTATCATCCCAATCTTCCTCTTTGATTCCAGAACTAGTCTTGCCTAACAAAGCCTTGTGCAATCCTTGTTGGGTTAACAGAGCCTTCATTTTTATTCTCCAAAGACTGAAACTGCTGCTCTGCCCATCAAACTTCACATTCTCAAATTTAGCCGCCATAGCCACAATCGAAAACGAAACCCTAGTTTTGTAACCTAAGGCTTTGATACCAGTTTGTTGTAACAAACACTATGAATGCAAGCTAAGAACGAGAAATTGAAAGCTAAACAAGAAATCACAAAAACACAAGATATACGTGGTTCCCCAAGTTGGGTATGTCCATGGGCGAGGAGAGAGAGGATTCACTAACCAATGAGAAGAAGAGATATAAAGAGCCGGCTGTAATCCGTAATTCTAGAAAGACCATAATATGAAAGCCCAAAAGATACTTTATAAGTTCCCAAAAAGCCCTATTTATAATAGGCTACAAAAACGGGAACAACATAATTAACCAATGTGGGACTAAAGAATACAAGGCATTCCCAACAATTACCATAGTTTCCAAAACCAAAAAGCATCCAATTTCCACCATCCTTATCGTAGTTTGTGTGTTTCTCTCTCTCTCTCTCTCTCTCTCTCTCTCTCTCTCTCTCTGTGTGTGTGTTTCTCTGTAGGCGCGCGCATATATAACTACACATATCTATCACTATCAGCCAAGACGTCAGTATATTGACCCATTTGTTCTTGAAACTACCAGCTATGCAGACTGAAGCGCTTCCTATTGTGAACCAGCTCCAG
>BPLS01008091.1:0-17622 GCA_019656275.1 Rhododendron kiyosumense | reverse complement strand
ATGAATGATGAAGGCAACAAGAAAATCAGTAGAGGTGAATCCAAACCTAAATCAATGTCTGAGTACTCCAACTGGAACTATTGTGGCTAAATACTCCATATACATAATCCAGGTAATATGCTGAAAATATTATTTTGATGTGTTTAGAGAAGCATTTTTTAGTGAAACTAGACGAGAGAAATTCTATTATTTAGTATATTTGTTACAAGAGGCCATCACATCATTATATAGGGAAAACATAGAAACCCTTAAGTAAACCCTATTACATGAAAGGACAATAATACCCTTGCAACTAAACAATAATAAGGTCATAACACCACTATTCTAACACTCCCCCTCAAACACATGATGCGAGCATGGATAGCATCGTGAGTTTGCCAAGATGAAAATGAGATGCTCTGGCTGATATCTTCAACTGAAACAATCCAAAAAGCAAAGCCAAATCCACGTGGTAATGCAACTCCGACCCAATCCAAAATGAAGAATCACTAATACTTCGGTACCCGAACAAATGCAGTGGAACAATGAACGAAATTAATAATGGAGAAATATGAGACTAAGTTCCAACACTCCCCCTCACATGCGAACCCCAAATCGCATGAGGAGAGATAAACAAAGGATCCAACACGGATCACAACTAGAGAAGGTGCCGGTGGCACAACAAATGGGGATTTAACGACCAAATAACGAGACAAAGACTTACCCATAAATTTACCAAAAGCCGAGAAATATCCACAAGGGACCAAACTGTCAGACTGCTACAAAAACAGGG
Source organism: Rhododendron kiyosumense (assembly GCA_019656275.1). Taxonomy (NCBI): domain Eukaryota; kingdom Viridiplantae; phylum Streptophyta; class Magnoliopsida; order Ericales; family Ericaceae; genus Rhododendron; species Rhododendron kiyosumense. The sequence continues at coordinate 16,850 of BPLS01008091.1, read as the reverse complement.
ACCAAACTGTCAAACTACTACAAAAGCAGGGACCAAAACAAATACTGCTAAGTTCAGGGACCAAACTGTAATAGAATAGACATGAGGGATTGAAGTGTAAAAAAAACAAACAATCTTGGCTCTTTAAAACCCTAAAGACTGGAGAAAGGAGTGAACAGTGCATGATGAACAGGAACATCGTTGAACAGTGTGCGTGAAAGGATCAAAAGAAGAAATAATAAAACTAGAAGAGAGAAAACTGAAAGAGGAAGAAGATACGACTATTGTGTAGATTCTGTGGTTTGTTATAGAATAGATGAGTGCCCAGCGGACAACGGCAAGGCATAAGCCGCCCGCCGGAAAGCAAATATCCCACAAGCCTAGATCTTATGCTCTGATACCATGTAGTGAAACTAGAAGAGAGAAATTCTATTATTCAGTATATTTGTTACAAGAGGCCATCACATCATTATATAGGAAAAACATAGAAACCCTAAGTAAACCCTATTACATGAAAGGACAATAATACCATTGCAACTAAACATTAATAAGGTCATAACACCACTATTCTAACAATAATTAGTGTTGGTTAGAAAGTAGATCGCATAAGCAGCCTGCAAATTAAGCAATTGAAACATATGTACGTTGGATTTAATCATTGACTCAAATGATCGCTTGCCTTTCTATTCTTCAGTCTAATGCTTCATGAATAATAATTGTCCCTTTCTTAAGCGAATTTAGATTAGTTTAACAAGTAAAATGTAAAACATGCATCAAGAAGGCACCGGGAATTGGTTGTGGGGCCACGTATACAAAACAAACAAGAACAAAGGTAGAGAAATCAACACCCCAGTTGAACTCTAGAAGAGAGGAGGGTCACAAAAAGATCATTTACACCAAAATGTGTGCTGTGCAACATCCACGAACTAAGATTTTGATCCCCAATTCTGTGCCCTGAAAAATCTCTCTATTTCTTTCCCCACACAAGCACCACATGATGCATAAAGGATCAACCATCTAAGCTTTCTTCTTCCTAAAAACAGAGATCCAATTCCAAAAACCTTCAGAAAAAGTCGACATCACCCAAATGATCCAACAAATTGAAAATAGTAGCGTACATAAATGCCAGCCACATCACAACCGATGATAAGTTGGTCCATTTCTTTTCTGCTCTCTCCACCACATGCAACATCTGTAAGGTGATCTGAAGCCTTAAATAATATGGTTGCCTGGACAAAAAATTGCACTCAGTCGGGACTCCAGCCATTGAAATAGTCCTTGAAGGAAATGAGTTACTCCTCCCTCCAGTTATCAAGGAAAAATAAGACTCTACTAAGAAAGTTTGGTTGCCTCTTTCTACCTCATCCTACTATCCAGCACAATTGAGGGTATAGCAGCCACATAAAGAAGTTCAAAAAAACTCCACCGAGGCCCCCACCTTCCAGTCGGGGAGAGCTCTAATGATCCGAGAGTCCCAAATTACCATAAGCACGTTATTAAGAAAATAATCCGCACCAAAGCATCCTTATTAACCATAACGTTGTACGAGATCTGGAAATGCTACCAATAAAGGGTTGTCTGCTGGGTAGTATCTTCAGCAAACATCATTCCAAAACTGAATATTCAGGCCATTACCTAACTCAAAACTCCCATGCTTTGCTAAACACAATCAACCATCTTTGCACAAAAATTCCTGTCCTAAGCCTCCTCCCAGGAATTTTCTCTCCCCATCTCTCCATCAATGCACTCACTGAGAAGCGAGGCATGAAATATGTGGAAGAATTTGGTTAGGCGCTTTGGATAAGAGTGCTTCGACTTTTAGAAATTACAAGATGTTGCTAGGGCACATAATTTGTTATGATAAAGGAAACAACTGTCAAAACCCCTACATAATAACGAAACTGCAACACAACAGAGAGCATCCAGAAAAACACAGTACCAGCATTGGTCCAGTAGAAGCTTCACTATTTCCATCAAACTCGGATAGAACATCAAAAGCATGCAGCTTCCAGTCCAAAGTTTGAGTAACGACAACGCTGGCCAAGCAAATATTACCATGCACCTGCAGACCAATACCAATCACAAATCACAACATAAAGTTGTTTTTCTTTTCCCCAGGCAGGACGGTAAAGAAAGCAAATTATCAGTAATTGGACCACGGAATTTACAATATTTACGCTAGTATGAGAAACAATATTTTAAAGCATAAGAAACCAACAACTTGAAAAAATAGAAAATATGCTCAAACACTGGGGCACTGGTCAGTAGCTCCCCAATCATGAAATCACCAACTTAAACTAGCACCAGAAATGCCTGGATCAATACAGTCAATGAACCCCAGACTCAGGTACATGATAACACCTAAAATGTAGGGAACAGGCACGGCTAGGGTACGCCAATATTTTTTATATAATTATTTATATTTTTAGCATGCTATAGAAAAATATGGCCTTATTCATCATGGATGTCCCACCCCCACTTATTAAACTTGTACTTTCCATATTTATTTATTTTCCTTCTTTTGTGTGGATACTTCAAATTAGTATTTTTCCAAATAAGAAAGAATAGTAAAGATAAATAAAAAACACGACATAAGAATGGAAGGATAAATAGTTATTAACATTAACCATTACTCCCTTTGTCCCAAATTGCTGGTCCTTCTTTCCTTTTATGGATGTCCCAAAATGAATGTCCATTTGAAAAGTCACCATAAAAAGTTGTGCACCATTACTCTTTCATCTTTTCTTTTGGCTGCTGGTTTTGCCACTCTCTTTTTTGTTAACGTCACTCCCTTGCAAGTGTATTTTTTGGTGAAAAAATACACTTACAGGAGAGTGGCGTTAACAAAAAAGAGAGTGGCAAAATCATTTCGGTGCAAAAATATACTTGCAGGGAAGTGACATTAACAAAAAAGAGAGTGGCAAAATCATTTCCCTTTCTTTTCTACATTAAGGGTCATGTCCACAAAGCATAAAGTAGGGGCAAATTGAAAAAGTCAATACCAATTAAATTTCTCATCATTCTACCCAAAAAACTCACTTCCCCAGAAGGGGCAAGCAAACTCGGACGGAGGGAGTACGTATCTAGTACATAAAGAAATATATACCCATCCCGTACCATGGCATACAGGGTACGTATTTTGCCGTATTCAATACTCGTACGACAACATTTTTGGAGTACCTGTGTTTCATAGAATATAGTACTAGAACACGATAAAAGGACATAAGCCACACGCCCAAAACTAGTCCACAAAATAAATTTGTATACTTATTTACCCTAAATACAATATGAAAGAAATCGGGTGATGGTAAAGAATTTAAATTTGCTTCCAAATGGAATATGAAACTTTTTTCTAGATGTGAACCCGATTCAAAACATTTCACAAATGCCTAAAGAAATTGTGAAATTTGGTTGAAAATACTTACAAGTTTACAGTCGTTATTTAAGAAGCTAACAGCTTTAGCTATTCGGTGCAATCCCCATGCATAATACTCATCCCTGCCATCAAAAGATTCACAACATTTCTGAGTGAACCAAGTCCACATACACAAGGATGACGAAGATATTAGACAACAACAACAATAACAGAACCCATCTAGTCTCCGAGCATTAGGGGTATGGGCAGGGGAGGATTGGAGATAGACAAATCTAACTTTTGGCAATAATGTACATAGTGGCTTATCTCAGAATACCACTAAAACGGTGGCCCCCTATACCTCCAAGAACCGAGGAGTTAAAGGGACATTTTTCTGCGGAACCATGCCCCCAAATCAAAGCCGAAAGGCACTGAAAAGAGTAGGCCTAAAGACCCAAATCAATTTCTGTGCACATTACCATACTTCCTTTTCATAGTCCAAAGCATCAAAAAAGGCCAAAAATATAACCTATGCAGATATTACTAAGAGGTAAATAAATTCCATCAAATAAAAGGGCAATGAAGTCTGTAAATGACAAAACAAAAACAAAAACAAAAAATCTCAGAAAGGAGGAGTGCTATCTTTTAGGTGATTTACTAGAAATCCGCAGCACTATTTACATAGAATTTCTAATGCAGTATACAGGACTAACTATTCTGTGTGAACATGGCCAATGGGCTAGAGCTAGTTATGCTCAAAATCACATGAACAAAAATATAACATAAAGAGCACTCTATTGCTACGGTAATCAAACCCAAAAAATTCAAATAACAACATAGTAAAAAACTACTCCCTCCGTCCCACTTTGTTTCACCTACTTTGACTTGCACGAAATTTAAGGACACATTCTAATTAGATTGACTTTGGATCCATTTTACCCTCTTAGAAAATATTGGAGTATTAAAATTTTCTAAAAAAAAAAAAAATTTGAACCCACCAAATCCAAAAGTACTCTCCTGTCATGTCTAGAGAGATGGAGCCAAGTCCAATTTTATGCCCGCCATTTGCTCCATTTTCTTTCAAACCTTGTTTAAAATTCGAATTTTGGGAGGGAGAAAATTTCTCCTTAAATCTCTCTCCCATATTTCACTCCAATATGGATAACTACACTCCCCTTCTTTTTCCTCAAAAAACCAACGTGACTCTGCTTCCTAAAAGTCCTTCACTTCCTAATTTCTCTCTTGTTCCTATTTTTTCTCCAACAGATTTCTCTCACATTTGCTTCCTAAAAATGCACTTGTTCCTATTTTTCGCCAAGGATTTCTCTTCACTAACGTCAAAATATGCCTTCTTTGTTGGAACTTGGAACCATCTTCTCTCTCCCGTAGAGAGAAAAGGAACCTAACTGATCAACAAGCATGAATTGGATGCCGAGTTTCTCGAAGAGGCTTTTGAAGACGGATTTGATATTCGTTTGGCATTCCAACCTCCCAATAATGAGGTGAGTTTTTCTTCAATTTCAGTGATCAATTTCTTATTCTGCGTTTTTGCCCATACAATAGCAAAACTGGATGACTAAGTTCTTTTCTTTTTCTTTTCAAATGTTTTTTCAGGTTGGATCACAAATTGTTGAAGAACTGTAATTTTGTGTTTTTGGCTGGAACTTGAAGCAATTGTAAAGGGTTGTGACTTTGTAGGAATCTTGAAGCTTGTAAAGGGTCTGCTATGAGATCCCATATTTCTGCCTTTTTTGTTCTTTTCATGTTTAGGTGTAATTAACTTTTGTAAGCTTGTTACTTGGTCCTTTTGGTTGATACTGGTGGCCATGATCCACGTAATTGTATGTTTTGAACAATGAAATGAAGTTTTTATATTTAATGAGATTGATTTGTTGTGCTCTGTTTTTATTTCATGGAATTCTAATCCTTTTAAATGTAAAAGAAAATGAGGGGTACAATGGTAAAATTGACATCCAAAAATGGAAAGTTTTGAAACAAACGTATCATTTTGGGACATCCCAAAAACGAATAAGGGCGGAACAAAGTGGGACGGAGGGAGTATTTAGCAAAGAGCTTTACACACCTTTGAATACCTTCTAATCCTAATTCCTTGATTTTTTCTGACAGCGGCATGACCGGCTCAGTGACAATATAGATGGTCACCTTTGAAGTAGAACCATCAAAAGTTTCAGCCTCAGTACTGTGCAGGAATGATAAAATGTTTGGGTGTCTGACCTGCAATTTTGTTTTGGGTTTGAACATGAAAAGTATCATAACACAATTTATAGAAGTCACGAAAAGTATCAGAAAAGTAAAAGACCAACTGTTGGTTCCAGAATCCCCCTAACTGAAGAGTTCCTCAGATTAAAAAAAGTTTACTCCACTGGTAGAAACAAGGCTGCTAATGCAACTTTAGCTGATGAAAAAGCATTGCTGCCATTTATACTCGAACCCAAATACAGATTATGAAAATTTAACCTCAATATTGAAAATTTATTGATTGGTATCTTAAAGAAAGGATAACGCAAAAGGCATAGGTCAAAGCTCAAACTTATCTCGCCAGATTCGCAGGAAACTTAACAGTAAGACTAGACCATCATCAATTAACTTTTTGGGATCCTGTTCCTTTTATTTTTAATTTTTTGAAAACCAACTTCTCAAAAGTCTCAAATACTAGTCCAAATTAATGATACATGGCAGGCAGATTGTTCTGGAGTAAGTAAGATCATGGTAACCCACATGCCATTAAAAGTGATACCATAGGGATAGACGGGCAGAGGTAAAGAGGGGGCAAGGTGGCATGGGCCACCCCCGGTTTCCAAAAAAGAATAATAATAATCAACTACTTGTATCAACAGTCTTTCGTCTTTCTCTTCTCTCATCTTATTTCTTCTTTGTACCTTAAAGTCTTAAACCACCAAGACACAAAAGGACCGAAATCCAAGAAAAAAATCACATTGATAGAACGAGGAGTTCCATTTTGTAAACCAGTTTTGTTACACGTTGATGGATGATTAACGTTAGAACATTTGAATTATTTTGGAGATATTATGGACGATAACTATTAGAACAAGGGTATCTTTTTGAATCTTAAATATTACTGTATATTTTATAATTTTATTAGTAGGACTTGATCTATTCAATTTTCTCCACCCTGAACTTGAATCTTGGCTCCGCTCCTGGGGAAAGACTTGTCTATTAATCTCACAAAATTAGCATCTACTAAAGTACTTCTACATGTGGGAGCAATTTTTCATGTAACAGCTAAACGTTTAGCAAAACTAATCTACTATTCTTCAAAATTAATCATGGAAACAAAGAGAGTATAGAAGCATTGTGTCGTTTTCCCATTTATCTGAGCAAAAAGCCATAATACACACTTCTCTTCTCTATTCCTCAAATCAGAGAACTCATCACCCTAAAATGATTTCTGGCTGAACCAGCCAAACACTCAAAACACAAAAATGAGAAAATGAGAAGTGAAAAAAGAAGCTTCCAAACAGCCTCTTAGATTTTTATAAGCTATGTTCAATTTCTTTGCTCTCTTGGGAATGACATCTACCAAATAAACATGAAAGTTCCTCGGATCGCTTTGGAGCTCTTAGTTCATATTGAAATAAAATTGCATCGTATTCCAGAATGTGTGTTCCAAAATGTAAATCCAAAGGGTATGTCATCTTCTGGTCACTAACTGATCCAAATATTCCCTCATGCAAAGAAAATCTACAACAAATGACCTAAATGACTGCATAGGAGTACAAGAGCAAACCTAAAGAACAACAAATGCATCAAATATTTTCTACCCCATAGTGCTTACCGTGCGAAGACGCTTGACACCATTGCGACCAGCAGCTAAATGTCCATCATTGGCGTTACTTCCTGATAGAGAAAATATCGACACTGGAGACCCATCATCCTGAAAAATTGAACCCACAGTCACAAGTCAACTAACATCCTATAGGAAAAGGTGGAAAAGGAAGAATAAAAACAATGCAACGTCCTTAAAAGCATAAAGCATAAGGTCTCGTATTATTTTAAGTTGAACAAAAGGGTCATTCATTATTTCTATACCACCCTTGTGGGCATTATGTCCTTCCTGATTCAAATATAGAGTTACTTATGTCCGTAGTTCGGGAATTAGGCAATACATCAGGGATGTAATGAATTCAATCAAATCGGGTGACCACGTCACCCTTCCCTTGACTAGGACAAGTGTAATGACCCGCCCCCAGCTAACCTGCTTAACTCTTAGCCTAACCACGTGGCTCAAAAGATTAACCTCAAGTTAATAGTAGTTGGCCGGCCTTTACTAATATACCATATTACTTTCCCTATAATGGGCGATGTGGGATTCCACAATCTCCCCACCTTGGCTGCAACGTCCCCCTTGCACCATATGGTCCATTACTCTCACCCACCAAGTGATGTGAGACAAGTACTCTCTTAAGCACGACAAGCACCTCAAGCTCGTATCATGTGAGACCCGCCCAAGCACCTCAAGCTCCTCCCTTGTCGGGCCCACCGAAGCACATCTACCAGCAGGACCCGTCTCACACTTCTAGTTGGTGCAAGCTCTGATACCTCCTACAACGACCTACCCCTAGCTGACCAACTTAACTCTTAGCCTAACCATGTGGCTCAAAAGGTTACCCTCAAGTTAATAGTAGCTGCTCGGCCATTACTAAAATACCACATTATTTTCCCTATAATGGGTGATGTGAGATTCCACAACAAGTTTGAGGGTATTCCACAACAAGTTTGAGGGTATTCCACAACAAGTTTGAGGGTATTCCACAACAAGCTTACAACCCCAGCCTGTGCTGTGCTCTCTCTCGCAAAGTCACGCACAATTGGTTAAGCATCACCATCACGACCATCCCACATGGAGCTTTGCCGCCTTTTAGAAATCAGGATTGTTTTACATTAGACTTATCTCTTTCTTTCCTCTTTTTTTTTTTTGAGGTTTGAAAACACCATACATCAGATATGATCCAATGATGTACTGTATTCTTTTATTTTTCTGAATACTTCACTTGCAAAGTTAATGCTACTCCCTTCGGCCCTCATTGGGAAACCAAATATTTAAGGGATCATAATTATTACCTTTTACTTTTGTTAACTTTTAATTTTGCCCCTTGATGGAGTTTTTTTGAGTAAGAGAAAAGGAAGGGTAAAATGAGAATGTTGCATTACTCTTTTGGAAACTTTTCAAAATGGACAATCCTTCTGGGTCATCCCAAAATGGAATACTAGACCATCTTTGCGGGACGGAGGAAGTACTTGTTTACTCTTTTTCATCTCATTTTCATTTCTTCGTATACCCCAGTTTCATTTAGTTGCAAAGGTTTAGGAAAACAAAAGAAAAGACAAGGAAACCTAATGTCTTAATGGTATAAGGCTGAAACAAAATCTTGAAGTGTATTCAAGGTCAAGGATTGCGAACATAAAGAGATCCCAACCTTAGCTGCAAAAACCTTCTGTCAGTCCCATGAATACAAAAACCTCATTACCGCACTCCCAAATACAAAAACCTCATTACCGCACTCCCAAATTATGACCTCCAAGGAACTTTGCTCCCATCGAGACAGGAGCATGTTCCCAACTAGGAAAGAACCTCTCAAAAATATGTATCCCAAAAAAAAAAAAAGAGGAGAAAACATGACGTAACCCAGATACTCGGAAAAAAAAACCTTTACTTCTTACTGACAAGATACTAGAGAAGCATTTAGTTGAGTACTCAGAACAAAAATAATATTTACTTATATTTGCAAAAAAAGCATTTGCAAATTACTCCAATTTTTAGCAACAGGGATCGCCTAAAGGAAGAGCTTCAATGATTGCTAATTGATTAATTGGGTGGGGTTTTTCCGAGTTCGGAATCTATGCAAGACTGAATTAATGAATTGGTATCTTTATAAATTACTGCTAATTTGGTTTCTAATTGGGCCAACTTAATAAACCCATTGATTTATGGGTTTAGATGGGTTGGTAATGGGTACAGCCTAAAAAACCCCATCCGGACAATCCGGTAATATTCCCTTGTTTAATCACATCCGAGCCTCAACTTTTTCACCAGACACCTCAGTGGCTGCCGGCAAAACTTTAGAACTGCGTCATTTTTGCCGCCCTTTCTCACCAGCGGAGTCAATCATCACCATCTCTGATTTTGACACCTTACAGTGGGCCCTACTCGCTGGAACAACCAAGTAAACCTCCCCCACTAACAGCTCCTCATCAGCCTTCATGACTGGAATCCGGCCAATCTTCCGGATCAGTTGCACTAGAGATACCACGTGTCTCGGTTCATCGAGCATGATCTCGGTTGCAGTGATTGGGACCTTGATTTGCAAGCAGTTCCCATGAGCATCAATGATCGTCGCCATCGACTGGGGCTTCACGTAGGAGTAACAGGACTAGCAATTTCCCATGAGGTACTAATAAACAAATTGATTTGTTTGTTGTGCGATGAGGATATTGGTTAATCTGTGATTATGTAGGTTTTCGCTTGTGGATGTTGTTTTGCTAATTTCCAGCATAAGACAATTTTTTCGGAGGGCAATTTGAAAAGGGAAGAAAAGGAAGATAAACGGGTCGGGTTGGGTTTGGGCATGACTTAACCCGTATTCCACCCATCCCTTTTCAACCCGCCAATATTCAACACACGACCCGTTTCAACCCGCTCATTTGCTACCTCTAGGTAAAAGCGAATCTCAAAAAGTTCAAGTGGTTTAAACACAAAAGGCGACAATGCACTCTAGAACAGCCTTCCATTCATCATGCTCCCCACATTTGCAAGAAAGTTTTTGAGATAGACAGATTGTAGAAAACTTAGAGAGCATGAATTAGCATATGGTTTTCGAACTAAACAATATGTTGCACCTTGTTAGGCCGTGCGAACAATTTTTCTTTCGCAACTACATATGAACAATTTTGCCAAGTCCAACCTAGAAAACAAGCTAAGATCCTTGACCAAGTCACTCGACATATTACAACCAAAACTAGATCTTATAACTAACCAAACCGAGCCTTGTGTCCCAACAAATTAGGGTCGGCTATATGAGTCCTATTTTTCTATTGAGCTCTGTCCAGTACAACTAGATCTTATAACTAACAAACCTGAACCGAGCATTGTATCCCAAATAATTGGGATAAGCTACATGAATCCTATAATTCCATTGAGCTCTGTCAAGGGCAACTAGATCTTATAACTAACCAAACCAAACCGAGCTTTGTGACCCAATCAATTGGGATCAGCTACATGAATCCTATTTTTCCATTGAGCTCCGTCTGGTACAACTATACGTAACTGTAAACTCATCCTCGGAATGCAGCACAAAGCAAAACCAAATCCAGACAGTCCCTAACACATATCTTTAATTCCATATCGCACTTATTAAGATACAATCAGATCAAGTAATAATCATCACTAAAGGAACAGGCAACTTGGCCATAACTAAGACTGATCGCAAACAAAAATTCCGGACGATTAGACTCGACAATTGACGCAGGATTTGACAAATGAAGGCGGAAGTTACCTTGGAGGTGCCGCGAGAGTGAGTCCAGGAGCCCCAGGCGGAGGAGTAAGGCTCTCCGATGTTGTAGGGTAGGTTATTGGGACCGGAACCAGATCCAGCCACGACGCCCTTCAGGAATTTCAACATCTTCTCCGGCTGAGCTCCGGGAGTGCGATACGCGAATGTGCGATGCCAGCAATGGAACGGAAAGAACCGGGACCAAGAGCATTGATACTGTGCTTCGCAGTGTAGAGAGAGTCTTATCTTTGGGTGATTTTTACACCGTTAATCAGCGAACCGAGATGTCACAGTTTCGGGGAGAACCAGAAAGGTAAATCAAAGTTGTTATAAGAGGGCATAATAGTCAATCAAAGTTGAATTCTATTTTTAGGGTTGGTTGAACAGCATGTATATGGAGGTATATATAAATGAGGTAATTAATTTTGAAAGGGTAAAGGTGTTTTAGAGTAGGTTTAATTTCTGGGTTAGTGCTAAGTGGGAGAAATTAGAAAACATTTTTTAGGGGGCCGGTAAAAGATTCAAAAGGGGGTGTTTGAATGGCTCATTTTCGCATTTTCTGTTTCACCTTTTTCTATTTCGGTTGTTTTGCTGAGAACAAGAAAATTCATTCTCTAGGAATGGTTTTCCAAATTTTAAGAAAGGAGAAGAGAAGTGAGAAAGAGCTCCAGAGGAGCTTTTCCCATTCTCCTTTTTCCATTTTTGGTTTCAAGCCCTTCCAAAAAACATTCCTACCTTCTTTGTTTTGAGATAATTCCAAAGAACCCTCGTTCGAAGGTTGTATCCGCTCCCCTCTTTTACTTTACTCATCACATCATCTTCCACCACACAAGACGAGAGAGAGGCAAGAGCAGAGGCCGGAGAGGTTTGCCGATCTACACACAATCCACTCACCCTTCGCCCATCGTCGTTGAAATCGTTCACCACTTCTTCATTCAACCCGCCAAAATTTGGAGGGAAACCCATGTAATTTTTTGTTGAAGGAGAATTTAGATCCGGGATTAGGGAGAATTTTAAGTTTGAGGATATAGATCTGGGTTTTTCCCTAACGGCCACATCTCCCTGGTGTTTTTTTCTGAGCATAATCTAGAAGGGTTTTTACACTTATGAGCCTCACAATTTAGGGTTTCTTTACCATCTTGGTTTTTTTTCCTAATGACCACATACGGCCTTGTGGGTTTTTTTTTTCCCTTTTAATTATTGTGTAATGTTTAAGAGTTTAAAGTTGCCTGTTTCATTTTTCTTTTTTAGTTCGTATGTTTTTTAGTTAATAATAGTTTGAAGTGTTCTTGTTTTTTCCAATTACCTAGGTTTAACTTAATTGTTGTTTTAAGTAAAAAAATGAAAACATTGTTGGAGGAAAGTAAGAATAAAAAATACTTGAAACAATTAAAAAAAAAAGGGGGGTAGTTCGACACTTTCAATTGGAGTAGGAAGCAATTTCAAAATAAAACTTAAAAAATGATTAAAATATTATTTATACACCATTACTAATAACCAAGGGCAATATAATAAAAAATCAACGCATAATTCATTTACATTTCATATCTCTCAAACACTACTCTTGCTACAAAATGCATTCTGTACATATCATCCAAACACTCTATCAAATTTAAAATACATTCGGATCACAATCCAAAAAGCTAAAAGCCAAAAGTTGAAAACGAAAAGCTAAAAAGTAGGCTCCCAAACACCCCCAAAGTATTTGTGTATCTCAAACACGGTACAAAGAAGAAGAAGCAGCTTGGAACTGAGAGGTGCTATTCACACAGACAAAGGAGGCACAGATCGTGCACAGATCTTGATGTGGGATCCATAGTAGGTGCCACACAAATAATCCGAGCCGTTCATTAAATTTAAAACATTTTTTCAAGTACCCTCGCAAAAAATCAGCTTAATCCGATACCTAGAAATACTCGATCTAATCATCTAACTTTTCATTCAACTTTGAACATGAATGAAAACTTATATGATTAGATCGAGTATTTCTAGGTATCGGATTGAGCTAATTTTTTGTGATGGCCCTTGAAAAAATGTTTCAAATTTAATGAACAGCTCGGATTATTTGTATGGGACCCATAGTGGGCCCCACATCAAGATCTGTGCACGATCTGTCTGTGTCAACAGACTTACGGCTTGGAAAATACGATGCTGACACCATTTTGGTACTACCATCAGGGAGAATGGTAGCAGGGTTGTCCTTTCTTGGGAATTATGGAATTCCAAAGGAGGAAAATCTTCTTCAGACCAAGAGGAGGAGGAAGTGAACATAAAACATCCACTTGGTTGACTGGACGAACCATCATCAGATGGAGGTTGAGGAGCCGGAGGAGATTTACAAGATGTGGGTGGTGACGAAGGACATATAGAACATGGGTCATCATCACCAAAGTCTTCATCATCTTCTAAACGAAGACTTTCTTCATAACAGTCATCACAATCACAGGCATCAAAGTAACAATGACCTGTTTCTGGGTTTCTGAAATAGTAGACTGGGAGACCACTGGGTTTGAAATATTGAATTGGAGGATCAGGTCGAGAACAATCAACAAACATGTGAATTTTCGAAGGGAAAATAACAGGATGAGTTGAAGATGGGGCAGAGGTATCTTTTGGAAAAGAGATTTCCACGGTACCATCAGGTTTTGGGATGAAAGTGGGATTTGAAGATTAGACAGGAATATGTTTGTTTTGATTTTTCTCATAAGCTGTGACCCAAGATTCTGGGAGAAGCTTGAGAAGTTCAAGACGAGAAATTTGACGTGGGACATGGACACATGAAGCTTGGTGAGGTGCATTAACAGTGAGGAAGAGAGCTTCATCTGTGGAGGAAGGTAAAGACATGTCAAAAACATGGTTTTGGAGACGTTAGGCCATTTGGTAGTGAAGGGTGGCTGCATAGGTGGTGGAAATTTGTGAGGCACCGCCAATTTGAACTTGTACTTTCAGAGCAGATAGCAGATGAGGATCTGCTAATGGCATGTTAAAATTAGGGTAAAAGGTGAAGATGACAGTTCCAGCATTTAAAGTGGTTTGGACTGTAGCAATGCATGCATTTTGGTACTGCAGAAACCTGGTATCAACCAGAGCAATTCTGGAAGTAACAGGCAAACCTTTTCTCCGATGGAAAGTGACAGCCAAACGGATTGCTCCAAAATGAAGGTGGGTAAATCCTTATTGTTGCCAAAGACGAGGTAAGTCAACAGGGATTTCCAAAGGTAAGAGCTGTTCAGCTTCTGTAGCTGCAATGAAGCACTGGTCAAATTTGGAAGCTTGGATATACTCTTTTACGGAAGTGGGACGTTTTGTGGAGAAAAGTTGGGTAACGGATTTCTTTACAGATGTTTGAGGACGGACAAAAGTGTTATAGGGGTTTAGAAAAGGGAGATCAGTAAGGGGAACCTTACTGTCATCAGGAAGGTACTCAAACTCATACAAGTACTCTAGACTAGAGGAAGATGCAGAAGAATTTCTACTGGTGGAAGAACGTGACGGAACAAGTGAAGAGGTAGCAGAGGAGTGGGTGGTAAACAAACGATTCATGTTGATAAGAAAAAATATGGGATTTTCTTTTCTTTCTCTACGACAAAGTTTTTCCTTTTTGCAAATAGGACCTTTAACCAATTTTGATTAATAAAATTCTGTATACTAGGGAAGGTAAACCGAGATACACTGCCAACTCATGGGCCAAAATCTCAAGGTACTTTATCCCACTGATACAAAATTCTTTTAACCAAAATAGTTAATGAAGTTTCTGATGTGGAGGATCCTGAGAAGGCAACCACAGAGCATACGTTTCAAGTTTTTCTTTTAAAAAATATTTGAAGTAGTGTTGGAAAAGAATTTCCCAGAAGAGGGTTTAAGCTAAAACGGTAAACATGGCTCTGATACCACTATTACAACACTAAGTAGGTACAAACACTAAGTAGGTAGGATCGCAAAGAGAGAGAATATAAAACACAGGATTATGAGAAAACACTGATAACATTGATATTATTGCTTACTGATATTCTTGCCAACTTGATCTTTATAATGGCCGGAGCCCTTCCTTTATAGGCGTAAGGAGGGAGCACTAACCTCACTGATTACATCACAACATATGATTAGAGTTTACTGTACATAGCTAGTTACCTACGTACTAGCCCATAGCCTTTTGACTTAGACATAATATATTACAGACACATACTATTGCATCCTTGACTAAGAATGGCTTCGTACAATAATAATTAACAACTCCTGGACATGCCAAAACATAAATAGTAAAACCAATACCAGGTCGTGGTCGGATGACCGGCATTCAGCATCCACCTTTTTTTTCCTTGAAGTCTACTTGGAGACTTGGCCCCCTCATTGAAAATCAACCTTTGTAATACCAGAGAATTTTCTTAGGTTTGAAGGTATGACTCTGTAGTGTACTGAGAATTTAGTACACTATATATTGTCAGTACTTAAATTGATTGGTAGTAATATATGTTGGAAAAATATTTTGGATATACTCCTATTTTAAGTGTGAATAAAAATTGATTTGATTTGGAGTTGTATTTTTTTTATTCGCAAATGTTCGCCATGGATGGATGGACGCGTTTTTACAACACGCACAAGTTAAATTGAGGGAAGCAAATAACAAGACGATTGCATGTCCAGTTTATGTATTAACTGTAAGATAAATAATACCATACCGGTATATGCAGCGAAAATAAGATCGACCTAACCTCTAGCCATTGTTGTTCAAGTTGAACACCGAACACGCACGTATTAGATCTAGGTGTCTTCTAACCTATACATGTCTTGAATTGCCTTGATCGATGGATACCATAGGCTACATATCCATGCTAGGTTAGGGGTCATATATCTCCTTATAAAGACCTTCTAGTTTCCTTCCATCAAAGAAACCAATTAATTAAACTAGTTAAACTAATACAATAATGAATGTGGAAAAGCCAAGAGGTTCTTGAAATCACGACTATATCTATAACGGAAGTGTGCACTTCCATTAATCACAATGTGAACAAGTGGGCCCTTCAAAATATTTCTTACATTAACCAGTCCATTCTCATGTCATGCCCACACCCTAATTAATTATCTTGCAAGTGCCAACTTTTCCTCGTACAAATTCAAAAGCTCAGGAGCTTCTTCCTTAGCCAAATTCACAACCTCCTGTAAGAAACCCATTTCAGTAGACCTCAGCATCTTACGGATAATATTTCGTTTCTTAACCAGACCTTTTGCTTGCAATGCTTGACAAACCAAACACCTCGGTACAATCCTCTTCTCGAAGCTCAATGATAGGAGTTGTGGACATTTTAAAACAAATGAAGAATCTAGACCCATTTTATTGACCAAAAAGTCCATTATCCTTGTGATCTTGTCCTCGGACACCTTCATGAACCACGGATACTTCCCAAAAGCCACAAGAATCTCATCCTCGGAGAAACCCCACTTCCTATAAACCTGAATCTTCTTCTTCCATGTGGGTTTACTCATTGAGTTCAATGCATAAAATGCTACAACAAAGGTCACTCTCAGAGGGTTAAAACCCATTCTCTTCACCTCCTCCACATTCTGTCTAAATCTATCACAGTTCGTTGTGAATGTTCTAGGTTGGGATGTCAACAAGAATGCGATTTTTGCATCTGGCACATCGACCTCCGGCAGAGTGTCAACATTGGGTGTCATACGAGAGTCGAGATCAACCAAAAGCGGCCCAGCAGAGTGTTTAATAGCAGATAACGTCCTCTCCTCTGATCCAATCAAATTCTTAATGAACTCGAAAGTTGGGATGATTTGGTTGTCTAAGCTTCTTAGAAGAAGATTCGGTGACAGGGACAGTATTTTGCCTACATCTGTGCTTGAAAAGCCTTTAGATGTGAAAAAATCGAGTTTGGGCAAAAGGGTTTTCTCTGGATTGGACAATATGACTCGGGGGACCTTTCTGACGACATTTAAGGCTTGGGTTTTGGTGAAGCCATGGTTACACAAGAATG
>BPLS01008090.1:0-11952 GCA_019656275.1 Rhododendron kiyosumense | reverse complement strand
GAGAGAGAGAGAGAGAGAGAGAGAGAGAGAGAGAGAGAGTGAGTGGGGAGAGAGAAGGCCTTGCATATTGCAACTTATCAGGCTAGCTACTATGACTACAATGAGACCCACTTGAGAATTGTTTCTTGGGTTCTTTCAGCCCAAAATGATATTTGACACCAATAGTCCATAACCCAATAACCACCCGGGTGGCCAATTTATCTGGTTCGACATTTTAATGAGTTTGCTTCATTGCAAAGGCCCGCCCATACCTTCCAAAAGAAGACTTTTTTCATCCGAGACTTTGTTATGACTTTAATCACTCTTCGCTTATGAATTATGGGAGTGGGTCCTAAAGAATATTAGTTGAGATGCGCGAGGCTGGCCCGGACACCTTGACTTATGAAGAAAAAAAATGCTAAATCTAGAGGAACAAAAGATGTATGTAAGTCAGGCCATTTGATGTGTTGAACTTGAACTCAAACTCGAACATTATGTGCCTTCAATACCAAAATTTCTTGCATGTACAGAAAAATAAGAAAAAATGCATGTTCGTTTTGGGTAACTTCACTTTTTCAATAGTCGTACGAAGTGTTGAATCCCTCAGCCTTGAGAAGTGTTTTTGAATATGGAACAAGGGAAGGAATTTTCGAAACATTTTTGTTGGAAACATGATCGTTTTGCAGTTCTGATTTTAACATATGAATTCCTTTCCCCCATAAGTTTCGTTCGGTTTGGATTTTGAAATAGATTTTTAAGAGTAATGAGTGGAGAGGGATGAATATGCATAATTTATTGAAAATTGTGCGCAAGAATTTGGAGACTCGAAATGAACAAGCCCTAAGTTGCAGGCAAATGAGAAGTGAATATCGTTTAGGAGGACTAAATATATCTTCCTTCGTATTCCTAAAAATGTTTTATTCAAACTCTTTATGCCTTGTTCTCTTTGGAACTTAAAAAGAATTTTTCAAAAAATTCCCCTTAGATTCCTCCTAGATTCCCATTATTTTCAACATTTCTTTATCTATTTCTCTCCACTCATTACCCCTACTATTTTTCAAATTCCAATCCAAACAAAGCAGATCTTTGGCGCATTTTCAGAAGACTCACATTTTTTTTTCTTTTTTTGTGGGTTAGGACGAGAAAATGGAAAGATGCAAATATAAACATGCTATTGTGCGCCACTTCAGAATAAGCCTGCCAATTGGCCAGATTCGATTCGGATCCGATAAGACTAAAATCCGATCCGATAAGACTCGAATCTGATAGTGGTAATCCGGATCCAAATCCGAAAAATCCAGATCCGATCCGAAAACTTTTTTACTTCAAAAATTTTAGTAAAAAAAAGATTTTTCAAAAAAATTCAATTTTTTTCAAAAAAAAAAAATTCCTAAAAAAAATTAAAAACACAACTTCTAAAACTTTTTTTTTTCAAAATAAAAAATTTACTGTTTTTTAAAAAATAATTAAAAAATAAAGTTCGGATTTGGATCGATAATGAATTTAATCCGATCCGATCCGTATTTGGATTACCGGATTTGGATTATCGGATCGACGTTATCGGATTCGGATTGAATTTTTCGGATCAGATCCGGTCCGTTAACAGACCTACTTCAGAACCTCAAACCAAACACACACACAAAAGAATACAGAGAAAATTTCACTTTATAGAAATCACAAATACAAAGTTAAAAAAACACTCCGAGAGCCAAAACCGGTTCACCACCGGGAGCCACACCGCCCCCACCCGAGCTCACCGCTCAGCTCTCACATTGCTACACCACCTCTATTCTACTACGACAAACTAGTAGTACAAATATATAGAGGCTAAAGGAGAGCCTCTCCAACCAACAAATAAAGCAACTCAATCAATGCATTGAATTCCTCTCCCATTCCAGAGCTGTCGCTTCTAGAAGACCTCGTGTTCCACGAGGCAAGCCAATGTGTCCACCGACACCCGGGAATTATCCCCTACACTCGCAACTCATTCCACCTTGGTGGAATTCAACACATGCTCATGTCTCCAGAGATGCGAATAAAAATCTAATCGTAAGAAAAAATTCATTTTCCTTGTCGATATTGGGCCTTCGAGATTTTCACTCTTGTGACATGTGAGAATAGGCACACACCCCATGGATTTCGGTCGTCCATTGCCAAGATGAGACCCAAATTATCGGATGCACAGTACGTTCCACATTAATTTTGCAACTTACTTTGCTATGACCTTAGTCATGTAAGTAATTCTTTAGAAACCTCTCACTTCCGCTCTCAATTTTCACTCTGTGTTTGTGCTCTCCATACTTGTTTTCACGAGTTTTGATAGTTGGAAATGCTTTTGAAATACTCACATTATGTGACTTAGGCCATGAGTCCGGCTTGCGAATAGTTTTTTGGGCCTCCTTAAGCCCAAAAAATAATCAACGACACCCAATAATCACCGAGTTCGGCCCAATAATCACTTTTTTAGAGTTCGTCGAAAACATCGGCAATGTAAAAAATCACATAGATCGGATACCGTTTGATACAACTTCGAAATACATTAATCGTGTAATAAAAAAGATGTGCAACCCATAAAACACAGTTATTAGAAGCTTAACGCATTTGATAATCCAATCAAATGGGATCCAATCAACGTGAATTTCAGCCTAGACCCTCTCTCGTCTTGTTTTTTATTTGTAAATCTAAAACTGTCTATTACTGTATTTCTTATCTATCTTTTAGTGTATAAAATTTGTACACTAAAGATCTACTTCTAGATATCTACTGAAAAAATATTAAGTTAATAATTAACAGTATTAAAATTGTTAATTAACACTATTAATTTAACAATTAACAGTATTTTTCACAATTAACAATGTTAATTAACGGTATTAAAATTATCAATTAATAATCTTATTCATAATTAATAGTGTAAATTTACAATTAATATTGTTAAACTAACAATTAGCAATTCATAGAACACATGCCCCATACACAATTTACACATCATAAAATATCAATACTTATAGTGTAATTTTTTTCCTTTTGAATTGAATAATGCAAAAAAAAAAAAAAAAAGAATAACGTACTCCTCAAAAATTAATTTTTTCTAAGCAATTTTATATTTCTTTTTTTAAAGTCGCAATTTTATATTCAATATTGGTATTTTTGGATAGATCTCATCAAGTAGATTTTTAAAATATAATTATAAAAAAAAAACATACATATATAATAAAAGTTATAGCATTTTAAAGTTACAGTGCAAAAATAAAAAATTGGATGCTACATCAAAAACTAATAATTTTTTCCATAAATAATATCACCTTCAATATTGTACTACTTGTTTGGTAAACCTCGTTAAGTGGATTTCAGAAACCCCCTTTTTTTTTCAAATTTGATATATAAAATAAAAATTATTTCAGTTATAAAATTTAAAATAAAAAGTGAAAAGAGAGTGACAAAGAGAGAGAGAGAGAGAGAGAAAGAGAGGAGAGAGAGACACGAAACTGATGAGAGAAGTGGTTGTGTTTCTCCTCGGGAAAATCACGGGACAGTGGTGTGCAGTGAAATTAATGACCACTTGATGGTACCGAGTTCTGAAATCGCAGGAGCCATGGTATGCCCAATAATATTGACCAAAGCATGGTAAGGCTTTGCCAGCTTTACGATTTTACCCCTTTCTTTAACAGCCAACAACTTTTATTAATCTCTCTCTTCCTTTGCTACCTTGTACGTCTTTCTCCTCTTTTAACAGAAAGTCTTAAAACCACATATGTCCACCCTACGCATGTGTGGTCCATTTCGAATCCCACAAAAATACAAAAAAATATTTATGAATTTAAAAATAATTTTTTATGGAACCTTGTAAAAAAATAGTTCCAACAGATATCGATAAATATTTTTTCTGAATTCGTAGAGTAAAACTGTTTGACTATTCAGCTTCACCTTTGTAAATTCAAAAAAAATACTTATCGATATCGGTTGAAATTGATTTTTTATACAGTAAAGCTACAAGTACAGCGGCTAAATTTTGAAGCAAAGTTTGATGATTCATAAATACCCTTCCCGATATCGGATTGAGGTGATTTTTTTACAGAGACCCTAAACGAAATATTTTGAACAAAATGAGCGGCTCCGATCATCTTTACGGGACCCGAGACGAGCGCAAAAGCGGTCTGTGCACGGCTGCTGTACACCACCTGCCGTACTTGTAGCAGCGTTCTTTTTTATAAGGCTCCATAAAAAATTATTTTAAAATTTCTGAGTGCTCTATTTTTTTGGGTCTCAAAGTGGGCGCCATACACGTGAGGTGGGCATGTGCGGTAGAATAGTAGCATTGTTTTCCAACATGTACAATATAAACTCTTCAAAAATTGTGTGTATCGACCGTGGGTCTGAGTTATGAGAACAGAATCGTGGGTCTTGTAATTTCTATCAAAAATATGTTTGAATTTGAGATCTTCTTGTTCTTGATTTGAACAATTATGTATCTTTTATACCCAATATAGCCCTTTATAATTAAAATAGAAATAATGGTCTTTACTAATATCCAATATAATCCTTTATAATTTATGACTTGCTCTTTTATACCTCAGACATTAGGGACAGGATTCTTTCAGAAAATATGACTTGGTCCATGTTAACAGATAAATTGGCCTTTAATAATACCGGATGTAGTCCTTTATAATTAATGACTTGCTCTTTTATACCTCAGACAATAGAAACAAGGTTCTATCAAAAAATATGATTTGGTCCATATTAACAGAAATATTGGTATTTACTAATACTCGACGTGTGTCATTAAAAATTAATGACTTGGTCCATGTGAACAGAAAGATTGATCTTTACGAATATGCGACGTAGTCTTTTATAATTAATGGTTTGCTCTTTTATATCTCAGATAATGATTAGTCATATAGATAAATGTTCTCTTAAAAAATATAACTTGGTCTATGTTAACAAAATGATTGGCCCTAATTTTTTCTCAATGTAGTCATTTATAGTTAATGACTTGCCCATGGAGTTAATGGTCAAAACCTTATTTTCTTTATTCTCCAAAAAAAAATAATAATAATTCTAACACTATAAAATCTAAATCCACTTCTTTCTTGAAATCAACGGCATATATCGGTGAAAATGTTTGATTTCGAATTGTTTCAATCTCATTGCAAACGACAAAACTATTAGAACTGATAAGCTTGGTGATATAAATGAAAAGAAATTGCGACAAAATGAAGTGAGAAGAAGAAAGAAAAGGAATTGTATTGATAGATTGGATCTGGAACAAATGGAAATGTTTGGTCCTTATTCTCTCACTACAAAATTACTTGCCCTCATCTCCCTTTCTTACAGCTGAAAACTAAAAAACAAACAGAAAAGGGGAAAAAAAGAAAATGATAATTACAGACGGATGGCTGAGTGATTCCCCAATCTCGATCACTTTCGTTAACGAGTGACAAAGAGAAAGGCCCAAGAACACTGTTTATTCTGACGTGGCTTTTAAATTGGCGTTTGTATGGGTTCGAAATTTCGAATACGTGTTTAGGTTGGTAACTTGGGTCCCCTTCATGCCTCTCCGTACTCTCAATTTTCGTCCACATCTTCGGTTCAAACATATTTTTGATAGAAATTAAAAGACCCACGATTCTATTCACATAAATCAGTCCCACAATCGATACACACGATTTTTGAAGAGTTTTATGTTATACAGTCAATACCCCAATATTTGGATTGTCCAAGCTCAACTCCATGCTTTGTTGCCCACCTACTATTAAGTCATATAAAATAAAATAAAAATACAAGTACAAAAATAACATCAAATTTTCAATGTTCCTTTAGCTTGAATAACATCAAAAAAATCAATATCGTAATATAACTCCAGGTATAGTACTTTATAATTAGCACGATCCGATTCGAAGAAAATAACTTTTCTTTGCATTTTTTGAGGCATATTTGTCAATTCAGTTGTCGTACTCTACTTATCCAATAGCTCGGGGCTTGTTTCGCTAATTTTTGATTATTTGGCATTTTGGACTTTTTAGTTGATATATCATATATGTGACGAGAATAGCCCATCTCAAAAAGCGTAAAAAGTTTAAAAAGCCCCGAATCTCCAAAAATGCTTTTAGTGGAACAGCATCTCAATTTCAATTGAGATTATACATAGCCAAACTAATTAACCTCTCTTTCGAAATGGTTGTTCAAAGGTAAAAACAAAAACCGTGTTAATTAAATTAACTTTTTCTTTAATCAAATGTAAGAATAAATAAAAAAATTCAACATAGTAATTTAATAATATTATTTTCCTATTATTGTGGATGTAAGAATAAATAAATAAAATTCAACATAGTAATATTATTTTCCTATTATTGTGGGGATCTTGGGGAGGAAAACAAAAACAAACAAAAAAAAGGTACAAAAGGAAAGAAGTGATCCCGGTTTCGAAGTTCGCTCGCCTATAACCTTTAGAGCATGTAGTGGCCGCTCCACCAACCATTTAGTTTCTACTGGTTATGGGAAACTTTATTTTTACCTAATTAAAATTTTTTTTTTTGATTGCCCCAGTCCGCGGGTTGTCCAAGCCCGAGGGCTTACCCCAGGGTCGGCCCTGGATATCATTAAGTATTTTTTTTGAATTTACACAGTCGAAGCTGAGGAGTCAAACAGTTTTACTCTACGAATTTAAAAAAAATACTTACCGATATCCGTTGAAACTGTTTTTTTTTTACAAGGTCCATAAGAAAATATTTTTAAATTTATGAATATTTTTTTTATATTTTTGTGAGATTCAAAATGAACCCCATGTGCGTGTGGTGGACATACGTGGTGAATGTAGACTTTCTGTTAAAGAGGAGAGAGACGTACAAGGAGCAAAGGAAGAGAGAGAATAATAATTTGTTGTTTGGCTGTTAAAGAATGGGGTAAAATCGTAAGCTTGCAAAGCCTTACCATGCTTTGGTCAATATTCTTGGGCATACCATGGCTCTTGTGATTTCAGAACTCGGTACCATCAAGTGCTTATTAATTCCACTGCACACCGCTGTTCCGTGATTTTCCCTTTCTCCCTATAGCGTTAATAGCCTTATTAGCATGTGCTGTCTTTCTTTCTTTTTTATTGGAGAAATAGCGCATGCGTCTTTTGCGCAGGCATGCGTTGGCAGAAGAGAGACGCGCGCACGTGTAACAGGCTAAAATTACACGCGAAGGACCTATAAGGATTAAGGCAGACTAGGCAGTACACTTACACCGCCTAGGTAGGTATGGCAATTTACCTTTGATCCGTACCCGTCTCCGACCTCCTAGCCTCGATCTGAGCGGATATTCTCTGATCCAATATGTAAATGAGACGGATATGGTATTTGCTTTCTCTGCTTCGTTTTAACCCGAACCCAATTATGAATATTTATATTTTTGTATGTATATATCTAAATAAATTTTATTTTTTTGATATAATAAGAGCAATGTACTAATTAATAAACGCAAATGCTAACGGGTGCGCACCCCGTATGTGGGCCCTTAAGGCATAATTTCTGGCCACTGCAACTTGCAGGTTTGAAGGTAATGTTTGATTGAGAATTTAGTTTAGTTTAGTTTTGGTAGTGGATAGAGAGAGAAATAGAGTAATGATTGAAGATAGGAGTAATGATTGGAGAAAGATAGAGAGATGAGAAAGTAATAATTAGATAAATAAAATAATGATTGGAGAAAGAAATAGAGTAATAATTGGGAATAAAACTAAGGCAAATTCTAGGAATAGCCCAAAGGGCAGTCCAAAGTGGCTCTCACGCGCGAAAAAGGACAGCCCTCTGTCGCCAGTTCCAAAGCAAACGACAAGCTTTCTCTCCAACTTGCTGAAGTGATGTGAATTGAGGTAGATTTACAAAATTAAACCCGTCACCATTTTTCCATAGTCTAAGGTGGACCCTCCGCCCTTTTGGAATTGTTCGGAAAAAAGAGTGGACCCCCTCGCCTTACTTCAAAGAATTGTTGATAAAATAAAATACAGAGTAAGAGAATTGATATTTACACTTTTTTTTTTGTATTTCTGTAACAAAAAAAGAAATGTAGATAATAAAAAATGGAGTGTAAATATCAATTCCCTAAAATAAAATAATGAGGGGTGTCTTTCTGAAAGAAATTATGGTACGCCATTTTTGACACATTAAATGTACCCCAAATGTATGAGACCAGTCATGCTACTTGTACATACACTTTTACACATATTTTGCACATACACTTTTATGAGACCAATCTCAGGTCCCACTAATATGATCCGAATCGCTCATTATTTTTAAAATAATTTTTTAAGAGTTCATGTAAAAAATCAACTGAATAGGATATCGGTAAGAGTTTTTTCAGAAATCATAGGGTGAAACAGTTTGATTCGCACTGCGATTTCTGAAAAAGCCTTTACTGATATCCTATCGAGTTGATTTTCTATAGAAACTCTTAAAACATTATTTTAAAAATAATGAGCAGTTCGGATCATATTGATGGAACCCGATGTGGACCCCATAAAAATATATGTGCAGGATATGTGTACAAATGTATGTGTCCTTAACATTTTTGTTTCTTAGACGGCGAGTAGAAACAACAGAAAAAGACTTGGCTGCGTCATTGTCGTAGAGGAGAGAGAGGGAGAGGAGATAAGTCACATGGACATGGACATGGGCATAAATAGAAGATTATAAGGGACAAATACATGTTAGACTCACATAACTCAATAAACTGGTAAAATTATTTAACTTTTCGTGTCGACCCCTTAACATGAAACAACAGGACTAGAATACAACTCTTGATAATTAGCTCGATGAGGCAAACTAATAATCCCTCCATCCCAATTTGTTGGTCCTCTTTGAGAGTGCGTGCCATTTTTCAATTGATTATATTTTACAATTTATAATCTTTTAGGTGATTTTAATAAATTTTTATAAAATAACTTATTGAGATCTATCAAAGAAGATCCATATTTAATATAAAAATATTATAAATTAATAGAGATAACCAATTTTTTGAGATTTTCAAGAAAAGAAAGAGAACTAACAATTTGGGACGGAGAAAATAATTCACAAACTTTTATGCAAAAAAATAATGAATGCAAAACTAAAAAATAAAAATAAATAAATAAATAAAGACAAAACAAAATGTCAAGTTTGACTTCTTTTTTTTTTTTAAGGAAACTAAGCCCCGTTCTAGAAACTTTCTTAAAAAATAAGCAGCTTATTTCACATTTTCAAACTCAAAAATAATGTAAATGAAAAATAATATTTCAATTTTTTTTGCATCGTATAAAATATCTCATCGAGATTTTTCAAACAAAATCCATATTGCATATTTTTAAATTTCAATAAATCCATAATTTTTTAACTTAAAATTATCTTCTTAAAAAATAAGGACTTTTTTAAATTCCGGAATGGGGCCTAAATCTCTACTGTAAAAGACGGATGCCTAAAAAAAAAAAAAAACTGATACTCCGTAAGAAGAAGAAAAAAGAGGTACTCCGTATTTTTGCTCCGCAAAAGACAGGTCTCTAAAAAAATGTGCAAGCGAAAAGGTTCACATGGGCAAGCACATTGCCTGTTGTCCTTTTTTCTTGATTGGAAATTGGGAGGTACACGATACTTTATGGTCTGAAAAGTACAAAAAGTAAGAAATGATAGTATAATTAACCGGTGCACAGTAGCACTGGTTAGCTCGACCCATTAATAAAATATTAATTTATATTTTTGTTTTTTTATATTTATTTTAATTCTTATCGATCATTAATATCTTATTTTCTTTCAAAATACTCTAAAAAGAATAAAATTAGTCATATTATTAAGGTGAATGGGGGTCCAATTTTCCTCCGACACCTCCCCGATTTTTTCCGCTTCGACTCCGATCCAATATAAAATGGGATGAATTTGGGGGATGCTAAATCCGACTCCGATCCGCCCCATTGCCATATGCATAGGGCTTAGTTGGCTATATAAACTTCAAATTTATAGGGGCTTATTTGTACGGATGGTCCCCAAAGTATTTTTAAAATGTCAATTTAGTCCCCAATGTATAAATCGTGTCTATTGCATCCCCAAAATATACGATACACGTTTAAATGGTCCCCAGAGCTAACTCCTTCCAAATTTACCGTTAAAGACAAGGGTATTTTCGGAACTTGGCTACAATTATTTCATCTTCCACCGACAACTCCCACATCCAAAATGTCCTTCATTGACCACCGGCTCTACATCTAACCACCACCCCTCCCTTTCCCGAACTTCGATCTGTCTCCATCTCTCTCTCCCAATTTTTTCCTCGGAATTTTGAGGTCTAAAACTCATATTTTCCCAAATTTGGGGTCTCCTGTCCTTCTCAAAACGGCCAAACACTGTCATCATCGCCCCACCTCCACCCATCAAGTTTTGCCTCTTCCAGACAACCACCGTCGCCGGCGCCACCAAACTCCTCAATCTTAGATTAATTACCAGAATAAACAAAGACAAAATTAGAGCTAACAAATAAGACAAGCCATGCCGTTCAAATAAAAACAAGTAAGACAAGCCTTTCATGGTATTAATAATTGAAATTACACTGCTGTATGCGTATACATATATATGCATACATATATACAGAGCAAGGCAAATCTGAATCTCCCTTTGTAGACAAATGAAAGCGGAAGCATGTGACCGTACGTCCCATGTTTCAGGCTATCGACCTTGAAGATCACCGGCTTCCTCAGGCCCAGTTTCACAGCGGCGCCAGCGTTTGGTTGTGCTTTGGAGGCCATTGGATAAGTGAGAAACCTAAAAGCAACGAAGATGGTGTTTCTCTCTGGAATTTGGTCTCTCTCCCTCTCTTTCTTTGAGGCCCTTTCAGCGTCCGTCTACTACTCTTCGATTTGGGTTTGGTTCAATCGATTTGATGCAGTGCCTCACCAATTTCTCTCTCTCTCTGCATTTCTTTTTCTCGATAGGAAAAAGTGGGAGAATGGGGGTTTTTCGTGGCTGGGTTTAGGAGATGGTTGGGTTTTTGGATCTGTCGGTGGAAGATGAAATAATTGTAGTCAAGTTCCGAAAATACCCTTGTCTTTAACGGTAAATTTGGAAGGAGTTAGCTCTGGGGACCATTTAAACGTGTATCGTATATTTTGGGGATGCAATAGACACGATTTATACATTGGGGACTAAATTGACATTTTAAAAATATTTTGGGGACCATTCCTACAAATAAGCCAATTTATAGGACCCACATGTCATTTTCTCTCCGTAAGTTGTTGAAATTGGCAGCAAACCGGAATAGAGCCGAGTCCGTCTGCCTCATGGCGGGGGCCCACTTATGCCAACTCTATTTCAATTCTAAAAAAAGGAATTTTTAGAAAATGAAAATAATTTTAAACTCAAAAATTTTGTATTTACGCAAATAATTTCTCTACCAATATTAATATTGTTTGATAGATCTCAATGAAATATTTTAAACGATGCAAAAAAATTAAAAAATTATTTTTCATTCTCATTATATTTGAAATTAAAATTATCTTATTTTTTAAAAAAAATATTTAAAAAGAAAGCGTCACGGCACCTTACACCTTACAAAGAAGCTTCCAAAATGGGTTTGTCCTTTTTACAACTTTCCTCCTGCGTACAAAAGCGTGGTCTTTGTTTTTAGTCGAACCACTTGTGGGGACGATGATAAGCACGAAACATGGGTCGAGACATAAGAGAAGATCTTGGCATCTTTTTGAGAACTTCAGCCACTCACACAATTATTGTGACCATCATCACCCACCTTTTAGCGAATCACCATGTATTGATAGTGCAGCGATCCCTTTCGTCGTGGCCCTACACAAAGGTTTGAACCGTTCTGTATTTTTTAAAGAGTAAATTACAGTAAACCCCCCTCAACTAACCTGCATTTTCACTTAACCCCCTCCGACTACAAAACCCAACAGTGTGCACCCTCTAACTATCCAGAATTGACACTTAACACCCTTTTGTTAGGTCTCCATAGGAAAAATGC